>JALLBK010000141.1:0-33701 GCA_036940085.1 Discostella pseudostelligera
TTGTACATTATATCTACACAATCCACATTGTTCTCTATCTTCTCGTGCGCATGATCATGGAATCCTTCATGAACAGTCGAGTAGCAGCGATAACTTCGTCTGTCACTTTGTACATTATATCTACACAATCCACATTGTTCTCTATCTTCTCGTGCGCATGATAGACTCCATGGAATCCTTCATGAACAGTCGACTAGCAGCGATAACTTCGTCTGTCACTTCTATATCCCGTTCGTCAGTCCACATTTTCTCTTTAGAATCGACTCCAACACGAGAATTCGACTTCACGGAAAGAATACTATCCACACGATCTCTCACTCCTTGTGGATCCATATCAATCTCGTCCTGCATTCCAAAATACGGCAATACAACATCCACAATGAAATCAACATTCTCTGCTATATCAATCTCATACCGAAAGGAGCATACCCGTTCCACTCTCTTCGTGCTCTTGCGTCGCCGTCTCGACGAATGTGGATAGATACATGGCGCACATTTCGTGATGGGACAATTCCTCCACATTGATATTGTATTCGGACGACTTTCTCGATAGAGCTAATGAGGGATTGCGTTTGGACTTGATGCATGCCTTCTTGCGCGATGGTTCCATAGTCTTGGCTAATACATGTTCTGCAGTACTACGGTAGACGAATGCCCATTTGGCGTGTGGGTAGAGACTGCGCATTGTTGTTAGGTAGGCGGCGGATGCACTTGATAACTTGAGGTACAATCGTTGGACGGTCGAGTTGTCGTTATTGCCATCAACGTTGTCGGAAGAAGGAATTCGGGATAGTAATGTAATGATATCTCGTATCAGACGATGCTGTTTCCGAACTGAGCAATTCGTCGACAAATGTCGATTGCGTATAGTGTCACATGCAGACAATGCATCTCGAATGGCAGCATGTTCAGATATAACAAGGTTGGAATCGAATGTAGCCATGGCATTGGATATAAGACTAGCACCCGAGTATCCCTGATGAAATATCACGCCGGTTAATGGAAGATGACGCACTGCCGAATTCTTATTGTCTCCGTTAGAGGTATTGTCATGGGCGCGAACGGCCTGCATCACATCTGTCAATGGAATTGTGTACCGATGCTCACGACAATGTTCCGACTCTGACATGATGGAAGTAATCGTTGGATAGGATGAGGGGTCGTTTCTATTGTCAGAGGGATTGAAGATGCAAAATTCACCATCGACATTGTTGTAGTAGTCATTTTCGTTGCCATAATCAGTCTCGTCAGCGATTTCCTCGTACTGTTGCGGCTCGAAACTGCCTCCATCCTCGGTGGCAAAACTAGTTGGTGAATATCGAATAGCCGCAAGGACAAATATCATCGTCATGCGATCGCGATGCGCATGTGGATCAGGTGTGAATTGCATGGCAATGAGTGACTCGGAATCCCATTGGGATGGTGATGGTGGTGCCAAGCTGACGGAGGGCGGCTCCTCATCGTTGGAGACTCTCTGGAGTGTTCGATATGGAACATGGCGGGCGGTGGTGGAGGATGGACATTGACTTGCCAATAGAATGAGGAGGCCGAGAGAAACGAAGCGATGGCATGGTGGCTGCATTGTCGTCCGCGCCGTCATGGTGAGGAGCAGTGAGAATGAATGATGGAGATGGAGTTTGGGGTAGGGGTTCTTGTTTGTTGTTTGTTGTTGTTATTGTTGCTTGTTGTTTGGTGTTGGTGTTGCGTTCATGCGGAAGCTATTGGAGGCTTGTTTGTTTGTGATTGCGCGGTCATTTTAATGTCAATCGCATTTCACATTCCTCGCACACTCTTCTTCAATTTCAAAATTTAAAATGGGAGAAATGAGAAATGAAGAAAGAGGTTCTTGGGTTTTCTCAACGACGTTAAGGCAGTATTGTCTCAGTGTCTCAATACAAAGACAGTGTCACAACGAGCCACGTGGCCTTTTTGGCGGGAAGCTGACGACGACTCTTTTCGGCGGGAGAGATGAGGGGTGACACGTGGATGCTAGACAGCCACGTGGAAGGCAAGCACCGCCGGCGCCGATCGACCATTCATTCATTCACCGTCACCATCGCCGTCGACCATGATGCATCCGCCGCCACAGGCAATCAAAATCACCACCATTCACCCTTCACAATCCGCTTCAGTAGCCCCCTATCTAAGCAGCCAACCATGTCCGATGCCGCCGACTTCCGCGCCATCCTCAATCTCACCGACATGTCGGCCCCCGCCATCCAAGCCTCGTCACGCGCCATGATGCGATTCTACGACAAACCCGGTGGGGCCAACGTGGCCGTCTCCGAATGGCGATCGGTATTACAAACAGCCACATCCTCCCAATACCTTCCATTATTATATGTTGCCAATGAGGTATTACAGACATCAAAGCGAAACCGGGGGAATAAATTTCTAGAGGCATTTAGTCCAGTATTGGGAAGTAGTTTGCAATACATTTGTACACGGGATGCATCGACTGTTGAGAAGGTACGACGCACCGTGAAAATTTGGGGGGATCGACATGTCTTCTCCATGAGATATGTTATGGATGTTTTGGAGGGATTGGAGCAATTTCGGGACGGGGGGAATGCTGCTGCTGCGGGTAAGGGAAATACGGCGATGGCATCGACATCATCGACAGTGGCAGCTTCGACTGCATCAGCATCACAAGTGAAACCGATGAAATCCCCCTCTGTTTCAGTAACTACCGATTCGGACGATGATGAATACTACGACGACGATGATAATAATATATTTGGGGTGGGTGAGGGAGATGGTCAAAAATTACTCGACATTAGTATCGATGCAACGGCACTCTCCGCGGCTTCGTCGTCGGCGCATCTAACAACTTCTCGTGAATTCGGTGCCGGCGCGAAGCGACGTCGTACGAGTGCAGCAGCAGCGGGTACAGGGGCACATGCCTCCTCCCTCGCAGTGCCACAATCTACCTCGCCTACGACTACCGGTAGTGCATCCACTGTTAAAAAGCCAAAAGCATTGTCCAGTCAAAACTTCTTTGACCTCTTCCAATCGGTTGCTAATCTTGATGAACGATACAAATCATCCATCAATTATATTCAATCCATTCCATCTTCCTACCTCGATGATGATAGTGGTTCCAGTAGCATCGATGATCTCGTGGGAGATGAATTAACCGACATGTACAAGAAGGTCTGTCAGACACAGCGGAATGTTCGGAGGGAACGTCGGACCATGTATACCGTGGCAATACAGCGACGTGAATTGGAGAAGGAGGCGAAACGATACATTAATTGGTTGAAGAATCTTACCAAAGTCGACGATGAGGATATTGATTTTGTGAATAAGTTGGAGAAGAAATTGGATGTGTTATCGGTTTGCTATGGTAAGCGAAGGTCTTTTGTTTTCTCTTTTTTGCCGTCCTCTCCTCGTCTGTCTCTGACACGCAATTAATTGCCCTTTACTTCTTCTTTCAGACGGGGCAAAGTCATCACGCGACAAGCGTCGTGCCGATGAGGCCCGACAGCGCGCCGACGCCCACGAGGCCGAACGTCGACGAGCCGAGGAAGAGGAACGCCGACGCATACTCGATGATGCCAAAATGGAAGCCGAGGCGAAACCTGGCATGATGTGGAATAAGGAGAAAAGAGAATACGAGTATATCCATGATACCACGGAGGAATCTTGGAGAGACTAGTGCATGTACATGTTTCGTGAGTTGCAAATTTAGCATGGGAGTGGTGCGAAAAGATATATTGTCGGCGACATACATCTATATTGGCATTGTGTGAACTAAGAAAATTGAATCATCACAACATCGTGAGGTGAACCCTTTGCGTTAATTTGAGAAGCCTCTGATGTCGGATGATTGATTTTCGTATCACTTTCCCGTGCACATGCGTTGATGAACCAATAGCCGAATGGTCCTGAACTACACAACATGGATAGCAGTTCATTAAGAGAGTTACGACACGGGCTTTGCATTTTATGAATATTATGGACGTTGTGGTACTAGACAACATTGAATTCCAAAGACGACACATAAATCCAATCCCACATTCACAAGATGAGGTCCAGCATGAAGGTCCGAACACTACTTATCCAAGGCGTTATGTTCACTTCTTCTTTTTCAGTTCTGTAATCTCTTCTCCGATGAGTGGTAGAACACTAAAAATTGCATCATATGTCTTTTGTTTTAAATCCTCCTTGTCCATTCCAACTTTTGCTTGAATTGGGTTATGAACAGTGAGCACCACGTTGTTCACATTTCCGCCCCATAACATACACAGCGGGTACATGCTATTCCAGCAACTGAGTGGAATGTGGATCGATATTGGAATGAGCTGACTTTGATTCTCCAACGCCACTCGATATGCCCCATCCTTAAATGGTAACCGAACTGCCATCCGCCTTGTTCCCTGGGGAAAAAAGAACATTGGCAAGCCCGACTGTATAGCAATTGTAGATTTCTCGTACAAATTCGATACCGACTTCTTGTTCTTACCCGTCCGTTGAATAAATACATGTTGACCCAATGTCATGATAAGTCCAACACCGGGTAGGTATCGAACACTCTGTTTGGAAATCCATTTAAACCGTCTTCCCAAGAAATAGACTACCGCGAGATCGACTTGCGAGGCATGGTTAGCAACATAGACCGGTGCTGGAGATGATCCATCGTCGGGGGGTAAGTTCTTCTCTCCCTTTATTTCTACCTTGGGACAAATGAAGCATATGCAGCATATCTTAGCGATCAACCGTTCCACGACATGGGCTTCGTATTGGCAATCAAATCCAAGAAATTTCCCCAAGATGAATTTCGGTAGTAGTACCAGACCTCCCACGAGGGTGAGAGCCATCCAAAGAAGATTGAATAGGAAAACTTTCATTAAACCAAAGAGTGAAATTGATGGCAGCAGATCCGATTTCCATATCTTCCTTTCCTGGAAGACCGATAATATCGGTAGGACTAGTACCGATGAACAGTAGAGAAGGAAGGCATGGGTTGCTACTGATATCAACCGATCCGGTGAAAAATAGAATGGATACATGGATAAAAATGAGCGCCAGACTCCTGGTGAGCAAGTAGAGCCAGAGTAAGTGGCTCAATTCGTAGCGTCGATGATCGTATGGAAGGTGGCGGCGGTGTTGTTGAACAAGATCTTCATCTTCATCTTCATTCTTCATGATCTTCCTCCTGTTTTTGTTCCAATGCCCTCTTGAAGCTTTTCCCGCCATTTTCGCAATATCTTTCTTCGCCAAACGTTCGCCGCAATCCTCTTCCCACCGTTACGAGTCGAGTCGAGTAAAATCGAATTCCACGTGTAAGTTCAAAGGAGCAAGGTCGATGAGCAACAGTCGGTGGCTGGGGGTGAGGGTGAGACCCGACCACAATGAGCTGCCATAGATGAGAGGAAATTAGCCAACAATATCCTTTAAATACTGGGTTCACGAGGGTATAAAATGGTGAGGATTTAACGTCTTTGGTTAACCGCAGGTTACAATGTTGTAGATGATCGATGATATGAACGGTTGTTGTGTCTCCACAGTCCACGATACAATGATTGTCGATGTATGGACGATAATTTACCCATCCTCATCATTCCATATTTTCCCACATGCCAAGCAGCGACATCTCTCCACGACAATCTCTGATCGATCCTTCATCCCCCACACCTCACCTTTCAACATATCATTATTTTTACTTGTGACATTTCCACTAATCTCCACTTCGGAGCTTCCACAGGTACACTTTTTGGATGAGGCATTGTTCCCAGATGTTATATCACGCGTCATTTCCTTCTCTATATCTTCCCATTTCATTTTCGTTCATTCGTTCCTGTGAATCCCATCGTTCGAGTCGACTATTTGACTCCAAATATTGGTTGGTGGTTTCCGCTGGTATGGATTGGTTGGCTTCTGTTGTGTAGCTGTTGCATCAACCTTTGAAGCTGGTCTCTTTTTATTATACGCGGCTTTTGATACGTTGTTACTATTTGCACTTGCAAAACCCTCATACTTGGGAGGATTCTGGAGCTTTCGCAGTCTCTCTGGAAGAACAGTCTCTCGGATGAAGCCCCCCTCCAAATCATAATTGGCCGCTTTTCGCTTTGGGGGTATCTGGTTATTGTAGCTTCCTTTATACGGTTTATGGAGTGGTCGTGATATTTTTGCATCGTAGGACGGTGCCGTTGAACCCAGTAGAATAGCCAACGGATCCTCGGCTGTTGCTACCGAGTGAAAAGCACGTGCTGACTCCTCACCAATATCTTTTTGTAGTTCAATGAATGCCTCCGCAAATAATTCCTGCACTTTTGGTAATTGCTTTTCCATCCGATGGCAATCTACTAGGAGTGACGAACTCTTCTTTTTGGTGGCAATGCCCGTCGTTGTCGACGCTGTTTTTGACTTCGAATGGTTGTTGCTGCGATACGCGCCAGTTGTGTAGTAGTGAAGCATGCAAAAATGCCGCGGAGATGCGATGGAGGGTATTAGGAAGCAGGATTCGCCATTGCAGATGTTACATGAGATCATGATGGAGAGTTCAAGAGGGTGCTTCGACGGACACTCTACCTCTACTCTCTACTACTACTACAGAATAGGGGTAGTATCGTACCGAATCCAATGATTGAGCTGTGGATGGATTTCCCGCCAAATGGCAATCGGATAATTGGCNTGGTAATATCTCCTGATTCGCCGTCGTCGTGGTCGTCCTATCTCTTGCTCTCTCGATTAAATCGATGGCAATAATGAGCTCGCAATAACATCATGAACAAGCAAGCAGAGGAGAATAATTCAGGTAGTGTTGGAGGGTGGACAAGGGATAGGAAGCGTTGTCCAACTCGCATACGGATGTACGCCATTGTCATTGTGCTGACAACATGCTTCCATCTCTACTCGGGAAACAAGACAATTCACATCAATACACCCAATGCTGCCAACATGGTTGAAGCACACGTCAACGCCGAGGTAGTTGCTGACCATGATGTGGCGAGTCATAACGGGACGACGCAATCATCTACTACGGAACATAGTACTGATCCATCTTCTCCAGCCGACACAAACCAAAATGTTGGTGTGTCGACTATTCATCCACAGTCGAGTTCGAGTACGGGAAACTCAGGGTCGAATGCAACGACAAATGCCAACGTTACCTCAACGATCGAATTTACTCAAGCAAAACATGATGAGAAGAGGAAATATTTCTTTCATATAGCGACTAATCCCATTCCCATCTACACAAAAGAACTAGCAAAAGAGGCCACCAGACCTAGTTCTTGGCAGTGTACAGCTGACCCGGCACTAGCTTCCAACAAAGGGACCATGGTTGCTTTTGTTCATGTGTACAAAGCGGCAGGCACAACCGTAAGACAATTTTTCCATGAACTAGCCTACTCTTGCCACAAAACTTGGGTATCATTGACAAGATGCACGGGTGTAACTCCATCGTCGATCAAGTCAAGAAAACAGTGGAAGCCATGCGCAATCGAGGAAGTGGCCGATGGGCGACGGCAAGAGAAAGAACAATACTTTTATCCAAAATCGAATCACTTTAAGAAGAGTTATCGTTTTGCACCTAGCAATCCATCATTTGAGAAATTCGTCGATATCTACGGAGGCCATGCGAGGATGGGGACGGGTGATTATATCTTCCAGAACTCTTCCCACCCCGAGTCTTCTTCGCAAGGTGGTGGTGTGAGATACATTGTATTTCTTCGCGATCCAATTGAAAGGTATGTAAGTGGCTTGCTCTACCAAAACAATGTCCATAAACGTGATGAGACTTTAGAAAAAATTATAAACAAAGTCAAAAGTCGCATTGCTGATGAAAGACGAAGAAATCAATATTGGGACAAAAGTCTTGCGTATTTACTAACGCCTGAGCAAAGAGTTGCAGAGTATCGATTCAGTGCGGACCAGTTGAGAATGCTGGAATCAAATGGATCAATTCCCCCCAATACAACCCTGTCTTCCTTGAATGCGGAAGCAAGAGCCAAGTTGGCAATTCATAACTTGTATGAATACAATGCTATTATTGGAATGACTGAGAGCATGTCCGAGTCACTTGATATTCTGAGGCAGGTGCTCCTGAATGGGCCAGAGAATGAGCTGAAGGTGCAGGCTCAGGCGGTGTTCAAGAAATTTGCTTCATCCCAAAGCGAAGGAGTGACGGCGAACAAATCGTCAAAGAAAGAGGTATCGACGTCAGCAGTTGTTGCGGAATTGGCAAAAGATGAGGAACATATGCAACTGTTATTGGAATTCGTGAAATTTGAGCGCATGATCACTGATTATGCTTGGACGATGCATAACCTGCAGTACGGTTGTGTTTCTGGATCGGTTGATTGCTAAGAAACAAAGCATTCAGTGGTAATAGATGGATATTAAGTACTCAAACAACGTCCTATTTATCTAATTGATACATGCTAATGTTTCGAATGGAAATCAAATCACACAACCTGCACAGGCACGCCCAAGTATACACGCGGCACCTTCACTGTCTCCTCTTCGTGGTGAGCTCGACGGTCGTGATCGGTGGCATTGTTTGGTTCTTCTGGCAACATCTCGTAGTCAAAGGAGACACCTTCCTCGTCGTTATCGTTATCATCAAGAGAAGCGTAAACACCCTTACGCGAGCAGCACATGTACAATTCAAAAGGCAAGGCAACCACCATCGACACGCATACGAACTTGAGATAAGTGTAGTACCAAGGTTCATCGTCACCAGCACCGGCACTAGCATCACCACTGCTGCTGTGGCTGCTGCTGCTGTGGCTAGGTGGTGATACATTCCTATCATTTACCGCAGCAAAGAAACGATTAACAGCATCAAAACACGAGCCTAATAAATCTCCATTCTCATATCGAGATTTCATGCATTCATCGACGTGGGTGGATCCCATGCCAAGGGGTGAAATGATTGAATGTGATGAGGAGAATGAATGATGTGGTAGGAAAGACGAAGTGTACACTGATATCGTCCCATCGGGGTGGTAGACTAAATCGGTACGATATTCCGTAAGTCGACGCGCCAATCGTTCCTTGACTTGCAACTGTTGGTCGATGGCAACGGCATTCTCGTCACTAGTCCTTGCCTCCTGGAGTCGACGACGTCTTCGTGCTATGCGTGTCTCGGCGAGGAGGTCATCTCCCAATTGGGAAAGACGTTGGGATAAATTTTCCACCCTTTTAGAGGCGGGGATGGTGGTGTCCATCTTTGCATTGCTATCCTCATCTTCGCTATGGATGAATCGGTCCGCCAACGTGGCAACTAAGGCGTCAAGGGAATTTTCTGCCACTTCGTCGAAAGGAACATCGATGTCATCACTGCTACTGCTACTGCTACTGCTACTGNAGGGAATTTTCTGCCACTTCGTCGAAAGGAACATCGATGTCATCACTGCTACTGCTACTGCTACTGCTACTGAAACTGCTACTACTGCTAGCGCTTGTATCTTCCGACGAATGGGGCGATGGAACTGCAGCTTCCTCTTCTTTCCTAACATTAGCCTCCACGAAACCTGGTAGTTCGGCAAGCGGTGCCATCGGCTCAGATGGGCTATTTACCACAGGGGGACTAACGCTACCAGTGCCGCCCATCATCCACTGTTCATCTAGATCCATCATCTGACCAATCGACTGAAGCATGCTAATCATCATTTTGTCGAACGGATCCTCCTCGGTAGTCGATGATGATGGCGATTGTGTATCCATGAGCGAATTCAGCCACAAATCATTAGTATACGCGGGAGTGTTCATCATTCTCGAAGTCGTCATCGTCGTCGTCGTCGTCGCTGGTGTGGCCATGGTGGTGCAGTGAGTGGCAGCCTCCAAACGACACTCCTCACGGACATGTTGACGAAATGGTTCGAGACGACGGGAGCGGCAGGGGGGTTCGGTGCTGTAGCCGCCCATTAAGTGCGCTGTTGCACCAGTCGCGAAAGGCAGTGCTGGTGGTGACATCATCCTCATCAGTTGGGTGTCAAGATCGAGATGATCATCTGCTCCCGTACCCCCCGAGACGAAGACGATATGCTGGCCCGTCGTGAAGGATAGGGTGATCAACGACAGCAGAGCCTGGGCGAAGGTCCTAAGGGAAGTATTCATGGTCATGGTGTAATATTTTTGTGGGGGTGGGGGCTGAAGTTCATCGTGGTGGGATTGTTCGGAAGGTCGAAGAGAAGTGGGTGAAGTGTGAAGTTGGCTGGGCAGAAGAGGAGCAAGCTGGCAGATGGACGGAAGGCAGCATCGCATGCATCGTCGAAATCACAAAAAAAGAAATAATAAATTGACTTGACCATGACGTCCGAAATGGTCCGAAATCCGAAATCCCAGTATCTCCACTTCCTCTTTAGCGGGCACGCCCGTTTGTTAACTTCAACATGCCCCCAAGATACTTATGTACTATCGCCAGATTCGCGAAAGAGATAGCGATAGTGTACGTAAAGAGGAATCAGATCTTTTCAGCCATCACACTTCTCTTCGCTCCGGATCGGATGGATGGAGTAAAGTCACCACTCATTTTTGGCGTCATCATCGCTATCGACTATCGATCATTCCATCAATCGGAAGCGGAGTGGGAGTAATCATTACTCCTACCGTTTGATATCAAAGCACTGTGCTCGAGGATTGTATCCATAATCACCCTACAATTTTATAATGTCCCTTCCATTCGGTGGTAGCAATTCGGCCGCTTTCGCGAGCATCATCACTCATCAACATCATCACCATCGATCATTTGTTCACATTCAACAAACCGCTGCTACTGCCAATCTTGTTGCCAAAGGTGTTGCCAACTATGGTGCACGTCTACTACCAACCTCCAGCACAACAACTTCCCTTAATGTCAATCCAATCGCCATCATGGGCGGTGCCGCCTCGACCGTATCCGTCAATACCGACATACTATCCACACCGGCCATAGTGACCATGATCCTATTGGCATTACAGTACTGTGCTCAACCACCCATTACTCGAAAATTCTTGGATAGTCGTGCGAATAAGAAGGGTGTTACGATGGTAGAGGAAATTGTAAAGATTGCCCTCTCGGCATTCTTTTTTTTGAGCTGTGGTGAGAGAGTTGAGATGTTGTCCCCTTGGTGAACCTTCTTTCGAGTATCAATGAACCTAACTGATATTCGATTAATTTATCCCTCTGTTTTGGCAGGAAAAGATATTGTTGCATCTGAGCTGGTTGGATGGACACTCTCCTCGTCACTTCTACTAGCTGGCTTCCCAGCCTGTCTCTACGCAATACAAGGAGTGCTCACATATCTTGGATATCAAAATACAGATTCGGTACGTTGGATAGAGTGAAACAATACACGAAATGATTGTTCGCTGTATTGAATGCTCATCATTTGCCATTTCTGACGTTCAGGTGACGTTCAACGGTCTTAATCAAACAAAAACATTATCGGCAGCGCTATGGTGCTTCCTTCTCATGGGGAAAACTCAAAGTGTTATTCAGATGATCGCACTGACCGTACTGCTATTCTCGGCTATGCTATTTCAAGGCTCAATCTCAATATCTGGTTTGTTTCAAAAGAAGTCTGGAGATAGTGATGGAAAGAAAAGTGTGGAACAGACAAGAGCACATACGAGTTTCTCCAAAGGCATCGTACCATGTTTGGCCGCGGCCTTCATATCTGGACTGGCAGGGGCTCTTTCCCAAAAGGGTGTGCAGATGGCCGGGGGGAAAGGACGGAATCCTTATTTGTACACTATGGAACTTGGACTGTATTCGAGTATTAGTCTACTGATATCGTTAGTCGCAACGAAAGATGGACGAAAGTCATTGAAAGAAGAGAGTGGAATTTTCAGGTATTGGACACCATTGTCGATCATTCCGGTTGCGGTTAGGGCATTGGGGGGGGTGTTGACTGCATTGGTACACAAGCATGCCGGCGCTACTCGGAAAGGATTTGCTCTCATTTTGGGGTTGGTATTGACTGGGGTAACGCAGAGTTGGATTGAGGGGGAGAGGTTGTCTGCGGATGAATTGATGGCCATGGCATTAGTCATTCTGAGTAGCTACCTGCATTTGGCATATCCTCCCATGATATGAGAGGTCGTTATCGTGCGATAGAACGTGTAAAGATGAAAGCTTAATTCGATGTTGTAAATGCCATTGCAATGATAGCTAGCGAGTTTATGAGCCGGTTATTTGCGATCCTTCTTGTCCATCTTCTTCATTAACCGTTTAATCTCTTTCTTGGTCAATCCGGTTGTATCAATTTCATCATTAAAAGGGGTTGGAAGTTTGGATAACTTTATTTGGCTTCTCTCTAGTCCATCCGCACGATCTCCATCGAAGAACACAACATTGTACTTATTGCCGATTATTTGTGATATCTTCGCTGCAAAAAAAGCACCACCGAGATCCGCCTCACACTCATCACCAAGCGCGAGTGGAGCAGTATATTGCCAATTAGAATCTAATGGAGGCAATTCATCGGAGGAACCCAAAGTGCTTGAAGCCGGCGCACCTCCGGATACGCACCAATGCTCTAGCTCTTTTTTCGCTTCGTTGATCTTTTCGAAAAATGGACGTACTCTGAACAGACTCAATCGTTGAACTCTCTCTGGGCTCATCTTTACTTTTGTAGTAGTGCCTGGCATGTGCGCCGTCATGGCCGCTTCAGCCTTCCGCAGTCGGCCCTCTTCGACTGCAGCGACGTACATATCTCGATGTATGTCCAAGATAGCTGAGCCATAGAAGTGTATTCGTTTGAGGGCCTCTAGCAGAGACTCTGAAGTTATGGTAGTGCTGTCGCTTGTTGACTCCGTAACCATGGAGCATAGTTGTTCCAGATCCTTTACAATGGAATTCAGGAGTGCGGGGCTATCCTCCGGTGATAAATCAAGGAAGTCCAGTGGAAGTGCATCCATGAGGCGAGAGCGATGATTGCTGGGTAGCTGGTTTATTTTTCCGACATAAAGGTTCAATTCCGAATTCGATGTTGGAGAGGATGGTGATGCCAGGATGTCTTTCATTCCACTCCTCTTCAATGCTGCATTCCTTACATTTATATTGTCCAAAGCCCACACATGCGTATCAATGTTGAACGTGAGATGGATAGATGCATCATAGTCTACATCACTAGTTTCTTCGACAGTATCTGTTGTATGAGGAAATCCCGCTGGTATGAACAAAACATCTCCCTCTCTTAGTGTAACGTCCATCAATAATTCACTGCCTAATCTCCCCTCGGGTCCCTCAAGCAATATGTGCAAGGGCAGATTGTCCAATCCCTTCCCTCTCGCAAACGGGTCGGCGTTGGGTTTGACATCTCCATCTGTCGGGGGTGTAAATACCCTCCAGCGCTTTGCTCCTTCCATCTGCACTACAAGGACATCCTGTCGGTCGGTATGAGGAGGAGCTGAGGTGCGCATTCCCCGTGCGGTCACGTACATGTTGACGGCTCCAGGAAGTGACAATGCATCGGTACTCGCCAATGCAGGCCCAGCAAGTCGGGGTATGTGAGCTCCAATGTTATTGAAGATGACAGTACCGGACTATGAGCAGCAACAACCATCAATAGAGAATAATTGTGAGATGTCAGTGTCTGATTGAGCATGCAACTTATTCAAAAGATATGGATAACAAAGTAGGTACTTACTTCCAGAGCAGCTTCGACTTGGGATAGAGTCATGCGAGCATCGTCGAAGGAAGATCCGGTTGGTTCAGAGACTGCAGAAACCTGCCATCCTTTACGATTGTCCGTGGATCCAACTTGTGCATCGAGAAAGTCCTCTTCCAAAGAAGTTGCAAGATGGGAGAAGCGAAAATAGGACGAGAATCTATTCGTTCCATCATCAGTTGATTCCCCACCTCCTTCTGCTTTTGCCAATAAAGACTGGGGTATGAAAAATGGTGTACCATTCAATCCGAGAAGTTTAATGTTGTTGTTGGAAGAGTCCATGCTTCGAATGGCACGGAAAATGGCATAAAAGGCTGCTTCCTGGTCGGTAAACCCAAATTCATTGGCCCAATCCTGTCCTTCCTGTATCGAATTTTCGTATTGTGAAAGAAATTCCTCGACGACTTGTGCGGAGGGACTCTCTGATACCACGTTGATGGTGGAATGAAGCTTTGATTTAGTAGCTAATGTAAATACATGTTGAGAGTATCGTGCAGATGATGACGAACATGGCATCCGCGATGAATAAACGGGCGTAAATGCATTCGCAAGGTGTGCGACGTTGGGTAGAATTGGAAGGACAACAAAGGCAGCTGTCCGAGTTAGAAATGATCGCATGATGATTTGCTCGTTGCGTCAGTAACGTATTTTTTACAGATACAAAATTGGGAATCTGAATTGAAGGGGTTGGCGAGAGAAGAGGGGCAAGAGGAAAGCGACGATGGAGGACGATGGGTGGTGGGTCGGATTGAGTTGGAATCAAAGTGAAGATGGAGATGGGAGGTGGCCATCGACGAGATCGATGGTTCATAAGCTTGTGGGCTGTGGGCGGCCGGCGCCGGTGGTGCGTTGTGGGCGCAGTGGGCGGTGACGGAAGTACTCCTGGAAAAATTGACACGTGGAAGAACACGTGGAAGATTCACGCCATTAATTTCATACCCTCGTCGCTCGTCGGTCGTCGGCTGCCGACGGAATGATAATATTATGCTGTGATATGATAATATTGTTCATGCCCGGTTGCGATACGGGAATTCTACCCAATGTTTTGAGTTTTGGATCTTTGTTTGGTGGTCGCAACATAGAACAGTACAAGATATCAACTTCGTTTCCGAATTTTATAAACATACGACTACCATTTGAATCCATTAAGTTGATCTTATTCTTATTATTGATCTATTTTCCCCTCATATCATGGTAGCACTTGTTCTCTATATGCCCGAGCTATCTACAGAAGCTTACACACCTTCGATGCGATCCTCGACTTCGGCATAAAGTTCTTGTAAACGCTCGATATTCTCCTCCGAAGTCTCCCAATATCCTCGTCCATTGGCTTCCAAAAAGGTGGTCACCATATCGCGGAATGCATTGGGGTTGGTATCAAGGAGTCTCTTTTGCATCTCCGGGTCATTGATGAAGACAGTGTTCGCATCCTCGAAGACAAAGTTATCGACCTCACCGGCGGTGGCAGACCAACCCAAGGTGTTACGAAGACGCTTTTGAACCTCGCGGACGCCCTCATACCCAGTTGATAACATACCCTCGTAGAACTTGGGGTTGAGGAGCTTTGTTCTAGCATCAAGACGAACAGTTTCCGAGAGAGTACGAACCTGAGCATTGGCCGTGGTTGTATCAGCCATTAGCGACATGGGCTTCCTCTTGTCATCACGTAGCCCTTGCACAACCTTAGTAGGGTCAGAGTCGTAGTAATGTGACACATCAGTGATGGAGATCTCAGAAGAATCCAAGTTTTGGAAGGTGACATCAACTGTCTTCAAGGCCGCTTTGAAGAGATCAGCCTGCTGCTCCATCATTCCTGGCTTGTCAGCATTGAAAGCGAAACCCTTACGTGTGAGGAATTGCTCTTGAAGTTGACTTTCGTCTTCCCATCCTCCATTCTCGATAGCAAGACCGACGTTCGCACTGTAGGACCCAGCAGAATTGGAAAAGACTCGGCATGCAGCGTCGCGGATAGAGACATTGAGCTCTTCAGCCTGCGCAATAGCGTGTTTGCGAACGAAGTTCTGATCAAGAGGCTCGTCAGCCTCGGCAGCCAACTTGATACCACGATCCATCAAGTTCATTTGGTTGATGAAGAGATCACGGAAGACACCGGAGCACGAAACGACGACATCAATACGGGGGCGACCGAGCTTCTCCAAGGGGATCAGTTCGACCTTGTTAACGCGACCAAGTGAATCAGCAATGGGGCGAACACCTACAAGGGCAAGGACCTGAGCCAAAGATTCACCATACGTCTTGATGTTATCGGTCCCCCACAAAGTGAACGCGATGCTCTCAGGGTATGCGCCATTGTTCTCATCGGCGAGCTTCTCCAGAAGCTTGCGAACAACATCTTCGGCAACCTCGACAGCAGCCTGGGTTGGGATGGATGAAGGGTCGAGAGCGTGCATGTTCCTTCCGGTGGGGAGGACATCGGGGTTACGGATAGGGTCTCCACCAGGTGCAGGCATCAAGAATTTGCCATTAAGAAGCTCCATAATACCAGGCAACTCGTTGTTGGCAACGACTTGCTTGAGACAGAATTCGAGGTAGGCGAAAACAGGTGCCAATCGCTCCTCGCTCACTGCAGGGAATCCGGCATCGATCACCGCCTGTGTCCATGGCTTCTTTGCGCCGAACAGTCCTCCAAAGAGTCCTGCTGCTTCGTCGAAGAAATTTTTGACCTCCTTGACGCGACCATTGGAGTCAGTAGATTGGTTAACAAGAGCACGGACGGCGGCACGAGAAGCTTGTGTAATCTTCTCATTCAACTCAACGTCCGTAAGGATGCCCTGGTTGTTCCCGCGGTAAACATCATTAATATCACGTCCAACAGAAGCGGCGATGACACGTGGGATACCCTCGATTTTATCCTCCGGACGATCCAACTGGGCGATGTTCACAAGGGTTGCAATTGCCTCCTCCGCAGTAGGGGGAACACCAACGGTATGCAATCCACAGGGAAGAAGACGACTTTCAATTTGCATAATCTGGGAATAAACCTTGCCCGTTATTTCATCGCGACGCTCAAGAGAATCATTCTTGGCATCGTAGGTCTCCAAGTTGGGAAGATCCTTGATATCTTTGTCCAAGTTGCAAGTCCAGGCGGTAGAGACAATCGAGTTGACAATAGCAGGTCCGCGGGCCTCGTTTTCACGTAATCCCTGGTAGGATGAAATCAGTTCTTTGAGCTCCTTCAAACCTTTGTAGAGACCAGCGTTCTCGGCAGGGGGTGTAAGGTATGACACTGTGGCGGAATAAGAGCGACGCTTAGCAATAGTTGCCTCTGACGGGTTGTTCGCCGCATAGAGGTAAGCCGATGGAAGAGAGTTGATGAGACGGTCAGGGTAGCACGTTCCACTCATTCCCACCTGCTTTCCAGGCATGAACTCCAAAGAACCATGGGTTCCGAAGTGAAGGACAGCGTCGGCTTTGAAGATCTTTTCAAGGTAGGTGTAGTACGCCGCAAATCCATGGTGTGGACTGGCAGACTTGGCAAAGAGAAGACGCATCGGATCACCCTCGTACCCAAACGACGGCTGGACACCAATGAACACATTTCCGAATTGCTTTCCGTAGACGACGAGGTTCTGTCCATCCGAATTGAGATTGCCGGGTGCAGGTCCCCAATTTTCCTCAAGATCTTTAGCGTAGGGTGTGAGCTCGTAGTACTCATCTGTGCTCATACGGTAGGCAACGTTCAACTCAGGGGAGTTGATGCGGGCCTCCGGGTCATTTAAGACACTCTCCATAATGGCCTCCTTCGAGTTGGGAGCATCGCCAATATCATATCCCTCCTTCTTTAGCTGCTTGAGTACGGCATTGATGGAGTCAAACACATCAAGGTACGCAGCAGTTCCCACATTGCCCTTGTCGGGAGGGAAAGAGAAGATAGTTACTGCGATCTTCTTCTCCTTATTCTCCTTGATACGCAAGTTACACCACTTCATGGCGCGATCAGCCAAGAGGTTGACACGATCCGCGAGCGGCACACTGCGGCCAGTGGCACCCTCGCGACCGGCAAAAATAATGGGTTCAATAGCACCATCAATCTCAGGTAGAGAGACTTGAAGGGCTACCTGGATGGGATGAAGTCCAAGCTCGGAAGCCTGCCATTCTTCGAAGGATTGGAAGACGAGTGGCACTGCACACATGTAGGGGACGTTGAGCTTCTTGAGTACACTGGCTGCTTTCTTGTGATCCTGGCTGGCGGGTCCACCCACAAGGGCAAAACCAGTGAGGTTGATGACAGTATCGACAATGGTCCTTCCGGATGCATCGTAGAAGTATTCCTCGACAGGGCCAGAGAAGTCAAGCCCACCTGAGTAGATGGGCACAACGCGTGCACCTCGAGATTCAAGCTCCGCAATGAGCGAGACGTAGTGGGTATCATCCTTGGTGTTGATGTGAGACTTTTGAAGGACGATGCCAACAGTGGGTGAGGTCTTGGGATCAATTCCAGCATCGGGGCAGTGCTCGGTGTTGTACCAGTTGAAGTAGGATTGGGGCGATTCGAACACAATGGAAGGGGCTACCGGATGCCAAATAGCCTTGTCGGGTAGAAGGACGGGTTCCTGCATAACAGCTTTCGTCTTGCCTTTCATCGACTCTTTGACGGGTGCGACGTAGTCTTGTCCCACCATGAGAAGGAGAGACTCCAAGTTCTCGGGAGAACCTGAAAATAACAAGGGTTGGATGACGAGTTAGCTGCATGTTGATGAAATATGTGACGTATCATAAGCTGTTCCTCAAATAAGAAGACAGCACATCATCATGAACACCAATAGATCTCACCTCCAAGCCAGTACTGGAACGACATCATGAAAGTCCTAGCATCGGCGGCCTTATCACTGGGCAAGAACTTCAACACCTTTGGCAAAGTCCTCAACAACTTCAACATCCCCTCCTCGAAGGAGCTTCCATCCTCCTGCTTCTTCTTCTTCATAAAGTCCGCCACCACACTCTTACTCTGCCCCAAGTTCTTCATAGTGAAGGATCCAACCTTATTCAACCGCATAACCTCTGGCATACTGGGAAAGATCAAAACCGCATCGAGCTGATCACGTAGCGGTGCCACCACTTCGCTTACCTTCTCCGCCAATTCCTGAACGAAAATAAGCGACCCAATGAACACATTCGCCTCGCTCACATCCTTTTTGAATTGTTCGAATGCATCCTCATTTCGTAGTTCCTCGAGCAAATAGCCCACACATTCTACGGCCATGTTGTCCGATCCGGCATTGATGCGCTTGGCTGCGGCGGTCATCGAGGACTGGTATTGCGATTCGAGGACGACGTATACGATCTTCATGGTAGGACGACCACGGACGTCCTCGGGTACGATGCGACGATTCTCGGCGTTGGAGGCGGTGAACATTCCCCCTCGTCCACCCACCTGGGGATCGGTGACGACCATATTCAAGGAAGAACGACGAGCAATGGCGCCATTGTTGTTGTTCGCGTAGAGTGCGTTGGTTTGGATAGCGGACTTATGAAGCGAGCTGCTTAAGGAGTTGCGCTGACCCACGAAGGCGCTGGTAGAGCCAATTGCGAGGAGGGCTGCGGCGGCCAATTTGAAGGACGCCATGGCTAGGGTGACGAATTATTTGTGTATGAATTTGAACCTCGATGATCAGCGCTTTCGACGTGCGATGCTGATGCCCAACGAGAGGACGAAATAAATATGATAAGAATGTGGATGGTGGATGGTATCGTAGTGGTTGTTGGTGCAATAGTTGGAGATCCTTGAAGGCGGATCTTTCCCAATTTAATTGAATAGGAAGCGTAGGTTGAGTCAGAAATAGTGAGACTCTGCCGATTTCCACTTCAAAGAACACAGCGGCTGCCTCCTTCGTGCGTTTGCGGCGGTGGCGGCTGCTTGGTGTGGTGGTGGAGTTGGAGGTACGATATGGTATCGGTTTCGGGTTTTGGTGCACAAAAAAATCTTGTCCTCCCCATTTTGTGGTTCCGGGTGGATCTTTGAATATCTCTCACGTAGGAATCAGTATCTGGACGTAGCCGTACTTCAACTGTCGCATATCTTGTCGTCGCCACCTCACACTTAGCGACGATTGGGCCAAATTTCCGGCGATCTTCATTTCGCTTTTTATCGCTGGATCCGGAAGGACGTAAAAGTGAGTAGACTCTCTATCTTCCTGTACATCCCTGTGGCTTCGATATCGAACTATGTTTGTAAAAAATTTAAGTGGTTACAAGTTATGCTTGCTGCGTTGACGATGCCACCCTATCAGAGGTTGATTAATCATGTGCCGAAACTGGTGCGCTGCCATCTTCGGCAGTCGAGGATCCAGTATTTTCTTGTTCCTTGGGTACGTATTGCTCCTCCAGAATTAATTCTTCGCTACTTACCCAACATCCATCCCAGGGAAATCCAACACTGTCGAGCTTCGACTTTTGATCCTGCGTAAAGTCTTCATTTGTCTCAACAGATTTCGAAGACTCACTATAGTATCCCCGTACCTTGGTCACCCATTCCTGCAAATTCTTCAAAGCAGTTGCGTTGGCACAAGGATTTAGATACTTTCCTTTCGAGTTAGGCACGAATTGAGCACTCAGAACATCGAACGTTCCAAACTGAATTCGAAATGCCAACAAATCAGCAACATTCTCAGACCATAATCTTTGCTTTGGGCGCTTAGAAACGAATTTGATCTCCATCAATTTTTGTATCTGACCTATAGACAGTGTGGATTGTTTGCCTCCGAGGTAGAGCTTATGCTGGCGCTTTTGTTCTGCCGCCCACCGACGCAATTCCACGTCATCGAACGAATTGGCATCATAGTTTCCTTTCTGAATGTACATGATAGCAAGATCAAGTCGGAACTCTTCCCATGATCGATTTCGTCGGGATGAGGTTGTGTCATCATCCCGTAGTTCTTTCGAGGCAGCTTTGTCAACTGGGAAGCAAATACCTTCTAGCTTTTCAATGCGTTCAGACGTCAGCTCGGAGTCAAGGCCAGATGTAAAAAGACGATGTTGCTCCTGCTGCCTCGAGACGAACTTCTTCAGTTTCGTAGGCATTCCTTTGGGAGCGTACGAGCCATGCTTGATGTACCATGCTGCTACGTTACCGAATTGATCATCCCACGATGTTGACTCTTCTTTGGTAACCGATGAGGGCTCGATAGACTTGTCATGAAGATGCAATATATCTGACTTGTTGATTTGGCAGAATACGAAGAACTTGGCAGCATTTATCAGCGCGTTGTGGTCGTATAACTCAGAGCTGCTCAGAATACCGTCGTTGTCTCTAACAACATCCGTGGCGTCGTCCATTGTTGTGCTTGCTTCCCCAAGCGTCGCTGCCCATTCTGCGAGGTACGGATTGGCTTTTTGAAGCGACTCCAGGTTGCCATGGTCATTTGCTGCAATGAAAAGTAAAAAGTCCTTGAATTTCTCTATCCAAGGCTTTG
This sequence comes from Discostella pseudostelligera, assembly GCA_036940085.1. Lineage (NCBI taxonomy): Eukaryota > Bacillariophyta > Thalassiosirophyceae > Thalassiosirales > Thalassiosiraceae > Discostella > Discostella pseudostelligera. The sequence goes on from JALLBK010000141.1 coordinate 21,038, forward strand.
CGTCGAATACGACCCGATCTTGATGAGCAGCTTCCTTCTTCACTTTCTGACGAGATTCGTTCACGGAGAATGGGAATTCGGCATCGGTCAAGACTCTTAGACGTCGCTCGGTCATGTTAGACCGCTTCCCTTTCATGTACAACTTGTATTGAGCTCTCTGACTCGCAACCCAGCTGACACACAAGTGTTCAATGAGAAATTCGCGGAAGCGAAAGAATCAACGTGAGGTTCAACTAGTAGAGCAACTTACTTGGAGAGTGTCGGATCTTCAGGATAACTGGATGGAACGAGGAAATCGCCTTGGCTTTCCTTATACTTCATCAATAATTCGAGCTTACTTAACCATTTTGCATCTCTTGAGTCGAATTCAAAACCAATTCCTTTCAGCATTGCAATCTTGTCTTGGCTCAGCTTAGGTGGTTTTCTCTTGCTCCTTTTCTTTGATGCACCATCACTGCCGCTTTCCCTCTCTTCAAATTCTTTGCCCTCCATCGCGCTGGGATCGTCACTAGCAGTTCCTTCATCCTCAATAATTTGACGCTTGTAGTTCACGCGTTGGTCAGCAACCCATTTATGCAAAGTGACCAAATCGGGATCCTTGCTATCATCAGGTACGTGGCAGCTGCCATGAGTTTCCTTCCATTTCACCAATCGTAGGAAATTTTCATTCCATGTGTTTGTTCGACGACTCCAAACGAACCCTAGATCATTAAGTAGGCGTACTCTCTCTTCTGTTAAATCAGACTTTGTCCCATCATTTTTGCTGTAAAGTGTGTACTGCACCTGCTGGCGCTTTACCCAAGCTCCTAATCCAAAGTTTGCATGGGGCACTAAAGTGTTACCTGCACGAAGAACGACAGTGAGAACAAGAAGTTTCGCTGAGTACGATCTGATGTGAGTGATAAATCTAGTTCCAAACAAACGCACCGTGTTCTTCTTTGTAACGCCGAAGCTCTTCGTACATGTTATTCCACCTTGAATTGCGAGGATCCCAATCAAAGTTAATCGAATCTAGTGCTACGCGCTTGTAGGGATCTGCGTGAATACTATCTGGATCCACGTCGTCGAATACGTCGTCGTCATCATTATCATCATCGTAGAAATTTTGAAGCATACCAAAATCCGACTCATCGGGGCTAACAGCCATGGAAGAAGCATGTGCATTCTTGCATTCCTCACTTGATTTCCCCTCGTGAGCTTTTTTGGTCAATCGGAAAGTGCTCCTTCGTTGCTTGTACTCTTTTCTATTCTTACCAACCCATGCCGAAAGTCTTCGAATCATTTCAGAGGAGTTATTCTCGTCCCCAGCGTCATCGCGAGAGACATTCTGCTTGACATTGCAGTCCCCATTTTCTTCTTTGTACTCTTTCAGCTTGTGGAACATTTCATTCCATGAAACATCCTCCTGCAACAGAGATTCGCATTCTTCCTTGGCAGTGTTCTCCACAAGGATCTTCGCGGTATCATATCTGGATCGACACTCCCTCACTACAGCCTTAGCTCTTTCTAGAGCGAAGAGTCCATCACGAAGTGCCATTTGGGATTGAGAACGTTCCTGCAGTGCATTGTCCATTCTTATTCTCGAAGCGCTCCTATTGTCTGGGGAAGCTGACTGTGAAGCTGACAGCGACCGGTTTCTACGTTTTGCAGATATTTTCTGTGCTGAAATTGTGTCCGACATTTGACTTGCATTTCTCTTTGAAGCGCAGAAATTCCCTGTACTGCGATCTCTCACGTAGACATTCGATTGTTCGGGAAGTATTTCAGAATCCGTCGAACTAGTACCCTCATGTTGCTCATGACCATCAGTTAGTAATTGCGTCTGCGGTTGAAGTGGCCGCTGATCGTCCATCCACCTCGTTATTTCGTCTACATAACTATTATCCTCAAACAACAGCCCTTCTTCGCTTTCTTCGTCCGCGCAGTGTTCATCTTGCTCCATCGATGAAGATACGTCGTGTGAATTGGAGGTTGCAAATTCTGAACAATTCTCCAGGTAAAACTCATCCTTTCCTTCGTTGTGTCCAGCATTGTTAACATGAAAATATTGCCCCACTTCTCCCGAATGATGGGCATGAGCATCGGGATCGAGGGCTAGAGGAGAGTTCCCATGATAATATGATTCCTCCCCGATGGAGGCGGTGTAGGCCTGGCTGACACAATTGCCTGCCGCGTTCATTGTTGTTGGATCGTTCATTTGGTAGGCTGGGACATCAACATCAGGATCGGGATGCATCATTATGCATCAGTAGCATTGCCGTCGATGGTAGCGGGATGAAGGCAGAAATGGCATGGCGGATCCACGTGTAGATGCTCTGAAAATGACCACAGCCACTTGACGCTCGAAATGCTCTTTCCGCCGCACTCAAAGGTGGCAGCGGTCATATGCAATGTGCAGCCAAAATCATGAGTGCATTAGGGTGCATGGAACATGGGATGCAACCTACAAAGTACATTGCACCAAATCCAGACGACAACATAATATGATGCTACTTATTACTCCTGCTCCTATCTACACGATAACTAAACAATATTATTAATGATGTTTACAATATGCCTTGCAAATGTAGAAGGCGAAGATGAGAAGTGTGAACCCAGCAGAATATTACACTGACCTTGAACCAACTGATACACAATACGCAATACGCAATACAGCCACCAATGCTTGTGATTGTCTTCCTTCTACAGAATCGACGCCTCTCGAAGTGAAGCCTCAAGATACATAATCAAGTTACTACACTGTCATCGGTCGAGCTCATACAGCCACACATTGCTTGAATGCTTTCCTTTTCCAGAATGGATTTCCTAGAATGAAACTTCACCTGAATGACACCCTCGTCTTGAAGCCATGGCTCTCCGTCAACCTGGCAATGCAGAGGACACTTCGTTCTGATGTACACATTGTTGGTCTTAGCTGCAACATTGAAGCGCACAAAAGGCATAACTGGCGACAAGGCACAAACGGAGGCAGCACGAACAATGTTGGATACGAATATGACCTCGATCAGACCATCCGCGGGAGACCCTTCCGAGGATAGGCGATTCCCACCACCGTATGATTGGATATTCATGAGGACCTGGTATTGTTTTGCATTTGATGTTCACAGCATGAGCTATTTGCGTGGCGAAGGCAGACATGCAACGAAAACAAGCGAGTCTGTACCGATTCAGAAACTCACAATTGCTCTACAGCTCCGCGGGACCTTCAAATGAACAAGCTCCCCGTTCTCGTTATTTACCAGCACTTTTACTCTGTGCTTCAATCTTGGTGAAGTCAGCGCAGCCGGAGTGTTCATGACATACACCATCTTATTTTTGAGAGGGCTCGTGAATTTTTCCGGATGTGCTTCTCGTTCCTGGTGGAAGCGATAAGCAACTGTTGCATCGAAACCCAACGAGAAGTAATTGCATAGGACGCCATCATACACGTCATTAGATGACACCGACGTGGTGGAATTTTCCTTTAGTTTCATACCACGTTTCGAGACTTCTGAAGACTCATCCGGTTCCAGCAATGAATGCAAAATCTTAACTGAATTCATACTAGATTCACGCTCACTATCCTTGTAGATCTCTCCTAATATCTCGGGAATGAGTTGCTTCTCCTCCTCTGCTAGTTTTTCAACGGGCATGATGATACACCTCCAGATATCGAGACTCGTTAATTTGGATCGCTGCACCGATGCTATCATGCTTTTCTTCTTCATATGTGGCTGGAAGGTTCCGCCCCATCCAAATTGACGACTTAGATCGTTTCCTGTTCCTAGCGGCATAATGGCCAACGGCAAATGGTCTTTGTACTTCAATAGATTTGTATGGCGCTGGGACGACAATTGTTCTGATTCAAGGACAATAGACCACACCTTGTCCAAACAAGATAAAATCCACCCGCACGTCCCATCTCCCCCGCAAGCTAACACCCTCACCATGGGATCGTATGCATATTTAAGTAATGAATCTTCAGGCATATTTCCTGGACGACAGGAATGCAAATCAATTACAAAGGAGGGGCCTAAAAGATCCTGAAGGGATTTGAATATGACGTTCCCCATTCCTCCCCCAGACGCAGAGTTTACAAATGCAACGACAGTGTATTGCCCAGCATTCCGCGGATGGCTAGTGATGGGTGGTGCTGGTGTCTCCTCTTCGATTGACGACTCCTTTGAAGTGAGTGAAGCCTTACTGCGTTGCAGTAACAGGAGGTTATTGGTCATAATAATTGTATTTGCTGCTCGATTCAACCGCTTCCGCGCTTCATCGTTGTGCTCGATCTTCAGATCATTCGTCAGAATAATTGTACTTGCTGCTAGACGCAACCGCTTCAGTGCTTCCGTGCGAGATGATGAAGGTGGAGTAGCTTTAGTTCCCGATGCACTAATTTCATCCACCGACAGATCCGTCGCCTCCGTAGAGGTAGCAGCATCAGTCACTGATTCATTGATGTCACAAATCACCGACCGTCGACGGAAGGATTCCTGGCCCCATCGTTCGTGGGGCCGCGGTCGTTGGCTCTGGCTCTGGCTCATTGTCTTGTTCTTTTTTTCTTTTTATTGTTGTATTGTCGACCGCAGTCGACCGCCCTATCCGTCTTTATTCATCCTGATTCGTCATGGCATTGTTGGTTGATTCGCCTGCATCGACGGATATGGATATGGGATGCTGCTGCAGACTACAGAAATAATAATGAAGCGGTGCGTATCGTACGCGTAGGGCGTAAGTAGCCCTTCGACGGACGGACAGCGGACAGAGAGACATGCTGAGACATGAGAAGAAGACAAATCTGCGAAGGACAGACGAGTTGACGTTGAAGTTCAAGTGGCGCGATGTGCGTCGATTGGCGAAAGTCTCGTCGCCAATTTGAATCTTCGGGGAAGGAGAATTTAGAAAGATCTTGAAGGATTTAGATCTATTTGGGTGCATTTCGACACTTATCTACTTACGTACAGTACGTACTAAAAGAATATCCACAACGAGTTTTTCTCGCCGAAAGTCGAAGAAGGTGCATCGCCTTTGCAAGCAGCGGGAAGATGGAAGGAAGGTTGATTGATTGCGTCGAATGAATGAAGTCAATGCTTACCATGACAATTGACAATCGCATGCTCCAATACAATAGGAAGCAATAGAAGAAGAACCTTGCATCATAGCCGTTGCTAATCGACATTTGAACGATTGGCTCAAAAGAGGGAATATCTGAATTGTTCGAAGAACAGAAGTTGGAGCTGTCCGAACAGCAGTAACAACGCGAGATGAGCGAGCACTTGGTGAGTCGAACTCAATTATTTAATGCCGCTCGCGATTGGAATGATTCTTCTACCAAGCAGTGCCACTAACACCAAGGCTCGCAAAAACACGCCAACATTATTTAGACAATGAATGATGAGAATCGCCCTCCGTGCGATGAAGATGCCAACCTCTCAATGTCTTCTGTAAAGGCCGGTGCTGCGGTATTTGGTGATATCTTTGCATCCGAACACATCGATCACAGCTTGAGCTATTCACCTTCGCCCTTCGTTGACCGAAGCAACAACAGAAACGTGGTCCGACAGCCAGTGGGGGATGGAAAGGTGCTCAATTATGACTCAGCTCCTTCTGCATCGAAACCAGCAGCAACTGTGAATGCAAAATGCACAAAGGTGGTGGCAGCTCCAGCACCAGCGAGACCAAAGACTGGACTTGGACGGGCGAAACCAATGACAAAAGGACTGACTCGTACAAATTCTAGACCTGCATCTGCAGTATTACCGACGAGGCCGTCTGGAACGAATCAGCGAGATGTTATTATTGTTCAGAATGACGTCGGAGGTGGCAGTGTCAACCCCATCATCAATAACGTTCGCCGGTCGAAGGAAGTAATCATGAAGGAACGAATGCTCTCTGTAGCTGAACTTCGAGAGCAGCGTCGACAGGAAAGAGAGGAAGTTGCAGCATTCAACGTCAAGGCAGAGCAAACGAGGAGAGAGGTGATAGAGCTTCGTAAAAAGTTGAGTGAACGCTTCCGTCAGGCGAAATTACAGCGCGAGCAGAGAGAACGCGAGGAGAACCTTGCCAAAGTTGAGAATGAAATTCAGTTCAAGTCTTTGGTACATGTCGAACATAAGAAAACACTGAAAGAGCAGGAAGATGCGAGGCGGCGTAGGTCCACTAATAATCGAGCAAAGCTTCGGCAGAATCACCGGGAGGGGAAGGAGCGGATGAGACTTGCATCAATCCAAGAGGATGAAGCACTATTTGAGGAACGGCATGAGAGCAGCGTTGCATCGAGAATTGCCAAGGTGCAGAATGCAGAGAATCGACGGAAGAGCTTTGCATTTAGAAATGGTGATGCTCGAAGGATACGAGAACTATTTGCCCAGCGAGAAGCAGATAGAATGGATGCCGCTCATGAGAGCTTCGAATTAAAATGGGCAGGCGAGCGCGACGCCGATAGCTACAAGAAACAATTGGCTGAACAGAGGAGGCAGAGTCTCGCCTTTCGGAATGCCGAAGCTAGGCGTCTCCGTGATGTTGAGATTCAGATGAAGGTGGACGAGCTATACGACGAGCACGAGAGCTTCGAATTGAAATGGGCGGGCGAACGTGATGCGGAGGATTATCAGAAGGAGGTTGCCCAGAACAGACGCGACAGTTTGGCTTTCAGGAACGCCGAGGGTAGACGCATACGAGACTTGGAGAGCGACATGAAGTCCGGTGACCTGCAACACGAGCACGAGAGCTTTGAATTGAAATGGGCAGGCGAGCGTGATGCGGAGGTGTTAAAAAAGCAGCAAGCTCGTGAGAGAAGAGAGAGTTTCGAATTCCGCGGTATAGAAGCAGTGAAGCACAATGCGGTTATGCAAGAACTGCTCAGTTTGGCGTGTGAACGGGAGCATGAATCGTACATGCTGAAATGGGCTGCTGAGAATGACTCCAAACGATACATCGCTGATCAGGAAGAGCTCCGTCGACAATCACTAGCACAGAGAAATGCCGAAGCCAGACATCATCGGGACATCGATGCCGATATGAAAGTAAAGGAAATGAACGAAGTTGCTAAGGATGAGCTGCTCAAGGCTGCTTGTAAGTGTATTCTTATGTTCGACTTTGATTTCGTCAGAAACGTACGCTGACTATCATGTACCATACTTCTTCTTGGTTCAGGTCAAAGGGACGTTCAGCGCTACCGAGAAGAATGTGCCGCAAGAAGCCGCGCGTCACTTCGTCTCCGCGGAAAGGTGCATTTTGCTAATAGAATGCAAGAAGAGAATGAGAGGCAAGTCCAGCTACATGACGACCACGAGAGTCACTTGCTCAACGCCGCAGCCTGGCAGGATGTCAACGATTATGTGAAAGAATGCAATAGACGGAAGAGGCTATCGTTGGCTTTCCGAGCAAATGAGAAACGGCGTCATTATCAACTTGAAAAGCAACAGGCAGAGTTGAGAGTTCAGCAGCAACATCACGACACGCAATGTAGATCAGAAGATGCCCGGTATGTGGAAATGGCCAAGCTCAAAGAAAAGGCACGGCTTGCAATTGAATCATTTAGTCAGCATCCCAACTTTACGTTTGGTTCGAACCCATTTGCGACTTTGCTAGAGTAGAGAAGCTATGCTATCGATTTTCATTCGTCGCACTTGGACTGCGATGAAAATTTGCGAGTAGTAAGTATGGTAGATACCAGTTTCTCAAAGAGAATAGAGTAACCATTACATTGAAATACTAAACGTTTCATCAATAGTTGTAAGAAGTGACGAACCCATCCTGTATGTAGATATCAAACCAAAGTTAATTACATGCTATTTTTCAGGTAGATGAAGATGCATATGAATATTCGACCCCAAATCCCAATCACCAAAATCATGCATCGACAATCGGCCAAGAGGAAATGGCACCTACACGTGGCAGTGAAACGGCGGGAGACGTAATAATGACTCGACTCCCTGAGGCAAAATCGCGGGAGATCGCGATCTATCGCGATGCACCACCATTGCGTATGGTTGGTATCGTATCGTATCGTACATCTTACATCATTGACCATGACATCCGCGGCGGCAGCCCGTCTCTGGGCCACTGTTCATCGTGCGCCAGGAACGCGGCGTTTAACATTGCATGCATTGAGATGAGGGACTAAAGGTGTAGTCGGCGATTTGAGAGAGAGGCCATTTCAACTGCGTTCCATTGATCAACTCTGACCGCCGCCACCCCGCGACGACGACGCGTCACCCACAGCCAAAGCCAACCCAAATACAATTAAATTTGACTTCCACCCCGCCGCTCTTGCTCGCTGGCAACCATGAGTGAGATTCCAACTTGCGCTGAATTTCCTACAGCAGATACAGTGCTGTTCCCTTTTGAATCGCCTTACAATGTTCAGAGGGAGTTAATGGCCGCCATTCTTGACTCTCTTCGACAATGCTGCGATGCTCAGCAACATCAACAAGTGAGCGTCGACGAAGGCTGCAATGACGCCGCCGTGGATATCAATAAGCCGACAATTAGACGAGCGCCGGTCATAATGCTCGAAAGTCCCACTGGCACTGGCAAGTCTCTTTCTCTCGCCTGCGCATCGATGGCTTGGCTGAAATTTTGTGAGCGCGATGACATCGACAAACTGGTGCCCCCCAACTCTAATGAGGACACAACTACATCCGCCATGGTCGACTCCGCCAGCAATGCGAGTGAAATCAATGTCAACGGATTATCATCTGATTCTGCATCATCTCTTAATTGTGGCAGAAGCAACAAAGTCAAAACATATGATTGGATTGAGGCATGGCAACCAACTAACCAAAAATCGAGTGTAGATCATCCCGCTGTACCATCTGATCGTACCCCTTCAATATTTACATCAATTCCGCTTCCGGAATGTAGCAGTAATTCATTCTACTCGCAATCTCAGGTCTCGTATCAACATGGAGATCGGATACGAAACTTTGCTATTGAAAATAGAGCTGCATTGGAAACTGAATTGGCCAAGATTCGAGCCAGGTTGGATCGACTCAACTGCGTTGCCTCCACTGAGTCAACGACCCTACAACATGATCGAAGAGAGAAGGAAAGGACAATGCGTGAAAACTTGGTTAGGAGTGGAATGGCTTCGGCATTGACAAATGAGAGAAAGATCAATCGTCAATTGGCGCGATGTAGCGGACGGGACAATCATCATGGCCAGAGAATAAAGCGGAGGAAAGTTATTGCCTCGAGAGAGGATGATCAGTTTTTGTTGGGGACTTATCATTCGGATGATGAAGCTCATCATCGTGGGGAGAACTCGATTGATAGCGATGAGGATGATGATGAGATCGCATTCACTGATCTTTGCCGTTCCAATGACGCACGAAAACAGCAGGGAGGAAGCCGAGTTGGTGCGCCTATCCTTTCTTCGAAAGCACTTTTGGAGGGTAGTAACCTTGATGGATCTGGGTATCAATACGATCCAGAAAAGAATGCACGCCTCAACAAATCATGGGAGAAGTCAATTAGCAACAATCTAGCTGTGGGAGGAGTCACTGCCGGAACCGGCCTTCGGAAAATTGTCTATGCTGCTAGAACACACTCTCAGCTATCACAATTCATTGGTGAACTAAAACGAACACATTGGGGTAATGATGTTAAAGTTGTTGCACTGGGTTCGAGAAGTTTGCTCTGCACTAATGAGCATGTGTTGTACTCCTCAAAAAGCAACGAAAAGAGGATCAGACGGGGCGAGGCAGAGATCACTGAAATGTGCTTGGATATGCAAACAAATGAAAATACAGCCATTTCGAGCGAGGGGGCTGACAATACAAAGAGTGCGAAGCAAAAATCAAGTTGCCCGTACATGGCGTCGTCAGAAGCAATATCTACCCTAGCAATGCATTCTCTAGTCAGACCGTCGGACGTAGAAGATATGGCTAGACTTGGGAGAGCTTCGCATTCCTGTTCATACTATGCGTCAAGACAAGCGCTTGCTGCAGCTGAGGTTGTTGTCGTGCCATATAACATTCTACTCTCGCCGCAAGCTCGACAATCTGTGGGACTTTCCATCAAAAACGCTCTGGTCGTAATCGATGAAGCACACAATATTCCCGAGACATTGCGCAACATCTCATCTTGCCAATTGTCACTCCCAGTTGCCGAAATGGCTTTGTCTCAATTATTGGCATACACAAAAAAGTACTCTGGACGTCTAGCAGGAAGGAATGTGTTTTATTTGGGTCAGATACGGAGGATATTGACGGCTATGATCAAATATCTCAAATATCCACCTGCTGCAGGCTTTACTGCCTCGGAGGTACAAGAGGATAATTCTATTTCACGAAAGAAGATGATGGCTGCGGTCGACTTGATGTTCCAATTGAAGCTGGACAATATCAATCTATTTACGATTCTCCGGTATTTAGAGAAGTCTCGACTCTCACAAAAATTGTTAGGTTTCATCAATCACACCGCAGATGGTAGTACTGAAACACAAAGAGATAATTCGGAATTCTGGTCGAAGCATGTGTCGTCGATGTCCATCTTCGAGACATTCATCCAAAGGCTGACTGGTACATCGAAAGAAGGGAAAGTCATCGTTGAGTGGCCTGCAGGTGCAACCATTAATGCAACATTTCGCTTCACGCAAATTCATTCTGCCTCACAATTCGGCGACGTCCTGCAAGAAGCACACGCAATTGTATTGGCAGGTGGGACCCTCCGGCCCTTCACTCATGTCGCCGCAGAGCTGTTTGGGAATGATTCAGATGTTATGAGCGCTTCGTCTATCGCTGAGATACAGTTGGCTCGTGAATATGATATGTTGCCATCTAGATCATGTGAGACGATATTGGATTCATCTTCTATTCCATCATCGTCTATACAACGAACCCCACGCTTGACCACTTTCACATGCGGACACGTCATTCCTCCGTCCAATGTCCATTTATCGTGCCTTTCGTCGGGTCCAACACGTCAAAAACTTGACTTTCGTCATTCCACTCGATCCTCCGCCGAAATTATTGACGAGCTCGGACGAACTATTCTGAATCTCTGCAGTGTGGTTCCTAAAGGTCTCGTTGTATTTCTACCCAGTTACAACTATGAAAGTACAGTATTCATGAGATGGAGAGCTACGGGATTGTTGAAAGAGATTGAACGAAAGAAGAGCATCCACAGAGAACCTAAAAACTCTCGTGACCTGGAAGCTGCACTAGCGAGGTATTCTGATGAAGCAAGTTGTATTGAAAATGCCGGAGCGATATTGTTTTCGGTGATGGGAGGGAAAATGAGTGAGGGTATCAATTTCGCAGACGATAGGGCACGATGTGTTCTGGTGGTAGGGTTACCATATCCCGATATAACCGACCCTATCTTGAAAGAGAAGATGGAGAGTTTGGATAAAGAATGCACGCAACCTGGAAGAGGAATCACCGGGCAGGCTTACTACCAAAATCTTTGTATGAGGACTGTCAATCAGAGTGTAGGACGAGCAATTAGACACGCTAACGACTATGCAGCAATTGTTCTTGCTGATTTTCGGTATGCAACAGATACGAGAATATGGCGTGGATTGCCACAATGGTTGCGGAGAGGATGTGCTGTGCCAAACCGTGAAGCTGAAATGTTCGGAAATGTGATGAATGGTATTACGAGTTTTTTTGCCACGAAAGGTAACAGGTAATTCGCCAGAATGATTTGAAAGAAGAATGGAAGAATCTTGCTCGCAATTCAATGATAACATAGTATTTATTTGCCACCTCTTTTGGCTTCGCCACTGCATACATTATTTATTGCATCCAGGGAACATTCGGCTCAACATCAATAATCAAATGCTAGATACCATTCTGAACGCAGGTTGCGTCCAGATATGCCATGGAAATGCGAAGTTTCCTCACCCAGCTGTCCATCGCAAAGTATTTTGAGAATTTGGCCTACGAAGTGGCGAATCAGTATTTGTTGTCTTTTTCTTTTTCATTGCATTCCTNTCTTTTTCATTGCATTCCTCTCCTGTTTTGTAAGCCGGCCCTCCGCAGCAGCTAGCCTCTCCTCGCGAATCATCGCTCGCTCTTCTTCGGTCAGATGTGCATCTGTGTAGGGCTTCGGTGTTTCATAAGTAGTATCGGCCGCATTCCGGGCAATAATTTTTGAATGATGCTCATCCGCTGTGCCAAGTCGGTGGCCTTCCCCAACAAACGCAGAATCGTCTCGTCGTTTCGAGCAGCAACAACCCATGACAATGTCGTGTCTCCGGTGAAGAATTATTGAGGTAAGCACCGCACACGGGAGGCGGGATAATGGAGGATGGAGGTTCGTAGATGAAGAAGTTGGTGCTGGATCTGGATGCGGTATGGCTGGATATGAACAAGGATAGGTAGTACTAATTATGTCCTTGGTACTACCACATCGGATCTATCGACCATCGCCATCGTCATTCGTCGCCGTCGCAAGCTACCGCACGTATCGTACAATTCGTAATTTCCGAGCAAGGCATAGCGATCGATGAGATCTTTTTTAATTTGGCGGGAAGTTTGCCACGTGGAGTAAGTAAGTGCATCTACCGCCAGATGGGGTAAGTACACCAACAGCAGACCTCCGTCCACCTGCTCCCCATCCTCCACCACTCCCACTCCCATCAGCATCAGGCATCAGCACTTAATTCCACATGTTCTCAGAGGTGCAGAGGTGCAGAGGTGCAGAGGTGCAGAGGTGCAGTGGTGCAGTGGTG
>JALLBK010000142.1:0-27414 GCA_036940085.1 Discostella pseudostelligera
CTGCATTGTTTTTGCAAGATCCAATCGGGTACCAAACTAATTTCCAATACTTCTTCTTTGAGGGCTGGAATTGCGAGTGGTGGCGTTGGAATTTATTCAACCAAACCCTCTGTCACTGTGAGCAAGAACATCCGGATACAAAATTGGTACGTGAAGGTCCCTCCTCCAATGTGGGGTTCATCATGATATTATTTGCGACTCGAGAAATATTTTGTTCTATAAAATGCAGAGACATTGTTTATCGACAACTATGACTTTAGATTACCACAATTTAGACTCGTATTCTATACGCCGTTCGAACAAATCTGAGTATAACTTTCAGTCCACTGAGTGCACGCAACCATACCTTACTCGAATGCTCCATCAATGAACAGTAAACCCAATCCATCATTCAGTCAGTCTTAACGGCAGTGACCTTACCCAACATCTTCAACCTATTGGAATCCATAACGGCAATACGTCCGAGGGCGGCACACTTCTCAAAGGGCTCCACGAAAAGGGGCTGACTCGGCTCAAACTCCACCTCAGCATTCTCGTATTGTGAAAGTTCGGTAGGGTCCTCAACCTTCTGTCCACCAGTCTTCTTTCCCATCTTCCACAAGATCTTGGTCATCTTGCACGCAACCTTGGCGGTACGGCAAAAGACCACGGGAGCGTATCCGGGCTTGAGCACACCAGGGTGCTCCTGGACGGCAACCATGGCAGTGAAGGACTTGGTTGGTTTGCAGTCTCCATCCTTCTGGACGTAGATGATGTCTCCGGGCTGGACCTTCTCATCCTTAGCAATACCCTTGATGGAGAGACCGACGGAGTCACCGGGAAGGGCCTTGTCAAGCTGCTTCTTGTGCTGTTCGATGGAGAAGACCTTCTTGTCGCGAAGACCAGAGGGGACAATTCCAATAACATCACCGGGCATGAGGGTTCCCTGCTCGACGGTACCGCAGATAATCTGTCCGACACCCTTAATGTTGTAAATGTTGGAGATGGGCAGACGGACGGGAAGTTCGGGGTGACGCTTGGGGGGCTTGATGAAGTCGTTGAGCGCATCGAGGATGGTGAATCCGGTAATGGTCTTCTTGGGGTTGATGTTGGCCTCCCATCCCTTGTACCAGGGGCACTTGTCAGACTTGGTAACGAGGTTATCGCCATGGAAGCCCGAGTAGGGGATGAAGGGCACCTTCTTGGGCTTGAAGCCAATCAATTGAAGCATCTTCATGAACTCATCCTTGATCTCGTTGAAACGATCCTCAGACCAGCCGCAGGCGTCCATCTTGTTGATTCCGACAATGACTTGGTCGACACCCAAAAGGTAGAGGAGACGGGCATGCTGACGAGTCTGGCCCTCCTCGACTCCAAGCTTGGCATCGGCCTTGGCAATGGCGGCCTCGAAACCACCCTTCTCGGCAGGTACGAGAAGCATACCCACATCGGCGGTAGCAGAGCCGGTAATCATGTTCTTAATGTAATCCTTGTGTCCAGGAGCATCGACAATGGTGTAATGGTACTTTTCGGTGAAGAACTCCTTGGTGTTGCACTGGATGGTCACACCACGCTCGCGCTCCTCCTTACAGGTGTCGAGGTAGTAGGCAAAGCCGAAGGAGGACTTGCCCTTCTCTTCGGCCATGGCCTGGAGCTTGTCCATCTCTCGCTGGGAGATACCTCCCTGCTTGAAGATGAGGTGACCGCAGGTGGTGGACTTGCCGGCATCGACGTGTCCGCAGACGACAACTGATAGATGTTCCTTCTCGGCCATGGTTGAAATTGGTTTTGGTTTGACGGAGGGTGGTGAATGACTTTGGGTGCTCCAAAAAGTGGTACGATCGATAGGAGAGGCGAGCGAGGGTGAGGTGCACGATGCAAGGCAATGCGATCGTCCGTCGATTGTAAAATAAAAAATCTTGTGGCCATGGCTTTTCGTCTGGCCGGCAGTGTAATGACCACGTGTGCGGCCCATCGGATGGCTGGGAGACACTTACCGCTCGTACTCGATCTCGAATTCCTACGTGAAATGCTGTAGACGAATCTTCGGGCCGGACAGACCAAGAGGCTTGGCGACGGACAGGCAGGAAGATCTTTCTGACGTCATCCGAAAAACCAATGACACAAAGAAGAAAATGCCGCCACACAGCGCCCAAATCCAAAAGCACGACGATGATGGCGGATGGCGATGCATCACCAGTCATCAGCACCATCCATCCTCCATTCATTTCAATTTCAAGATGAAGCCCATGATTCCGGCCACATCTTCATCATCGTCATCGGGAATGAATCACCTTGTTCGACGGTCGCTGTAGATAATAGACCTTGAATGTCCAATGGAGCATTGGAAACGTAGCGGAGGTGATATTAGATAGAGTAGGAGATTCTTTGCTGAATTTTGTGATTCTTCAAGCTTCAAGGAGGGAAACAACTTTCTTCTAC
Organism: Discostella pseudostelligera; assembly: GCA_036940085.1. Lineage (NCBI taxonomy): Eukaryota > Bacillariophyta > Thalassiosirophyceae > Thalassiosirales > Thalassiosiraceae > Discostella > Discostella pseudostelligera. The sequence goes on from JALLBK010000142.1 coordinate 2,422, forward strand.
AGCAATGACGACTACACAACAATCCGCCATCCGCACTTGTTGCTTCAGTATATAATCACCGCATAATATTTAATCGGAAAGCGAGATGTTTCTCATTCCGTCTTTGATGGTCTACTCGACTCCTTCGCATGCGCCATTTCGATGTATTTCCGAAAAGAGAATCTGCTCTCTGACAACACACATGAGATTGTGCCTATTGCTGCAACCGGCAAAGCGCAGTGGAGTGTATTTATGGATATCAGCAAAACAAAAGCAACTATGGCGAATGTGATTGATATATTGGCAGTGTCATGTAGTCAGTTGATGCTTTGTTTTTGTTTGATGAGGCTGCCGCTACATGCTGTTCTCGGTTCACGTGGATGAACTGAAAGCGACAACCAACCGACTGCGTATTCCTCGCAACTGTGGTCTTCAGAAAGAACTCAACTAATAATATCCATACATGATCCTATCAAACATTGCAATAACCTGCCACGCCTGTCTCGTACTACACGACATGACACAAACGTTTCTGCCGGCTGACACTGGGCTGTTTGTTGCATATCTCCTTCAATATTAAATATAATCCAAAAATTTCATTGAAATGCATCCTCTGCCTAGCTCTGCCTTCATATACGTAGCTGAACAATTGAAAATTCCTCTGGATGCAAAAAAGAACGAGTTACTCTCTATTCACCAATCTATCTCTTCTTCGTACTGGAAAACAATGATCTAAGTTGTCCCCATGCCGCCACGGCCACTGCCGATGCCAAAAACCCTGCAAAGTATCGAATTATCAACTCATGATGAAAATACGGGAACTCTCTATCCCAATTCCGTAAGTCGGCTCGTATATCTAGTTCTTTGGATATTTTATCACTGTCTCTCTCTAGAGATCGAATATTGCGCCAAAACCTATTTGATGGTAGGTAGGGAAAGTGAATTGAATAGTTGGTTCATTCGTACTACATCATAGAATTGCCAGATACGGAAGCTGCAAGCTCACCAGTTGCCTTCACCCGCCCCTCGACCAGGGACCAATACATCTACTGCGGCTTCAATTATCTTATCAACAATCACTGCTGGTTTTATCTGGTAAGAGGATTTTGAGAACATAGACCGAGATTAGAAGATAACGGAGCATGCGAGAGGGATCGACGAACGACAACATACAGGTACGACAACTCACTTTGTTGAATGCATAGATGAAGGCTATTTGCCCGCACATCCAATCCATCGTAAACATGGTGGCGATGAGGTAGTTGACGGCAGTGGTGGGTTCCCCTTCCCTTCGACCGTAGCTCAGTTGGTGTTGGATGATGATATGATGATAGTGTACTGGGTACTACCAAACCAGTTGCCGCTCATTCTTCATTTCCGCCAGCCTTCAAGATATGCCACGTGGAGTGTGAGGTACTCTAGCAAGGACCAAGGACCCGCTCGCTCAAAGGCAGCCACGTGGAGGGTGGAAGAAAGGATTGCAGCCACGTGGAGGAAGAAATGAAGACTCGACTCTCACGTGGAAGGTAGACTCGCGAACGGCAACGAGAGGCAGTCACGAGAAGGCAAAGAACGATTTCCTATTCATGGCGATGTAAAACAAAAGAAAATGGAGGTGAACCAGTCTGCAAAGGATTTCGGGTGCAGACAGTTGAAATCGATTACCGATTAAGATATTGGTACCATTATGGTTAATTAGTTTGCTTACAATCCATCTTCAATAGTATCATACACCATTTCATTTCAGTTTCGGTAGTGAGGATATTATTTGGTTGTGACACTCTTTCGGAAACTGACAGTGCACCACAATAGGGCTGTGACGTGCAATATCGAGTTGCGGATGAACTGATCTCTCCCGAAGCTGAACATTGGTGGATAATTCTCCCAAGAGCTAAATTGAAGAATGCGTCTTTCACCCTTGCATCGGCATTTGTTGTAATATATGTCTCAAATGACTTTCTTATCCATAATCTGCCAAACGACCAAACCGATGCTGAGATAGCACAAAACGTTGACACTGAACACGAATATTTTGAATGGCAGCATATTGCCTTTTCCTATTGCGGTCCCGGTCCACGGACACACGTGGTCGTAATCGTAAACTAAAGCCTGAATTGAAAAACACAATCCGTTTCCAGTTAGATTGCATGTTGAATCCAAATAGTATGTCCTCCACTCAAATTTACTTACTTGGCATTCTCTGCAGTACATGGCACCTTGCGGTCGATAACTCCCGACCTGCTCATTCCAAAACCAACCACTCCCAGCGGATTCTTCATCGGTAACACGTTCCATCAGACCAGGGTCTCTACAACTAACACAGAACAATATCACGAGCACAAATGCTAATATTGGATAGTATATCAATGCGAACCACCACGGCTAAAGTCATAGCCACCACACATGAGTCAAAGTAGTACACAGATATTGAGAGCACGTTGGGAAACACCCACTTACCAGTCCAGCATTCGGATTCGAAACAATAAAATATCCCACCATTCCACTCAATACCACAATCAATGGAACCGTTACAAATGTACAAAATGGCCAACATGGTCCAGCTACCACAATGGGAGTACCATCTTTCTTTTCTATCAGGAAGAACATGGATCCGACTCGACGTGCACAACAGCAAAAATAGGCATTGAAATTTTCGGTAATTGTATATGGTTTACAGCAATCTGATCCAGAAGAATAGAAAGAAGAGGGAGAAGTTTTGCGCCGTCGTCGTCTTTGTTGTGGTTGTTGTTGTTCTAGTTGTCGTTGCTCATGCTCCCATCTGACAGACACGGCATATCTGAAGAACGAGAGAGAGAAAAATTACGGAGAACAGTCAGTATTTACCAAAAGAAGCATGGAATGCATTGGCGAGAATTCACAACCAACACTCACACTCACATTTTCTTAACTGGTCTATTATCATTTGGCGGTTCTGTGACTGCATTATTTGTATTCGTCACATGCACCTCCAATGAACCAGCTGAATCCTCGACTGGGGCGGGATCATCGGGAGGAGCGGACGACGCAGATTCTTGTTCAAGAGTCATGGTGTGGGAGAGTGCGGGGTAGGGGATACGTGGTTCGGATATGGTCGTTCAGTAGAGGTGAGGTGTAGGGAGTAGCGGCGGCCGCGGCGGCGGCCATAGAAGTGGAAAGTGGAGTGGAGGTGGAAGAGCGAAGAGAATGAAGGGCAAGCAAGCCAAGCAAAGTTGAATGCCTTAAGTATCTTTGATCTACCGTACAGCCAAAATTTCCCAAAGTGTTAAGTATCTTCATCTGGAAAGGCATTCGTTTCCCGCCAAAATCTTCGCCCATCACCAATCACATCCCCATCGCCCATCGCCATCGCAGGCATCGCAAATCCCAATCACAGTAGATATGTAGATAGCATGACCACATTTCCGTCTGCCGTCCCATCACCTCCACCCTTCACCAATCACCCATCTAAAGCAGCATCTCCTCTTGGAACATAAGCCCAGTCTTCAGTTGAATGACCAAACGTAATTCGGATGTGGTCGACAGTTTGTGTGTACGAGAGAGATCAAAGTCAAATGGGTGGGTGTGGATTATGGATGGCAACTTGTGGTGACGAGTGACGAGTGACGATAGCAGCGGGCGGGCTTCGCATTCTCCTACGCCAACTTCCCAACACATTCATCGCACGCACACATCATGTAGCAAGTAGCAACATGAAACGCAAATCATTGATTTTGCTCGTCATCGGTAGCCACGCCATCGGAGCAAATGGCTTTACAAGCCCACTGCTGTTACGCAAACCCAACAACACGATTACAACTACGAAGTATCGGCAGGTCGAGTTGATGAGCAAGAATCCTGAAGTCATGGTCAGTGCAGTCACCAAATCTCTGTACCCAGCATCCATGATTGGAGTATTGGGCGAGCTTTATTTTCGTACTCGCAATGAGATGGAATGCCCTCGTGGTGCAGTGAGTTCCTAACATGCCCATTGTTTTCATTGATGTCGAAGCATGAAACATTTGATAACGAGGTTACACCATTGCCATCACTCCTTCCTGTGCGCCAAAATTAATGGAAACAGGTGGCAGGATTCCTTGCTCAAATTTTCACCATCCTCGTATCAATACCAATGGTGGCAATCGCAATTAAAGCACAAGGCATTCACTCGTACCTTGAAGTGGATTGGCTACATTTCATCGAATCAATAATGTTCTGGGCTTCAATTCATGTGCAGTGCATGTCCTTTCGTCAGGCGGTACTCTCTGTGGAAAATGGGAAATCTCTACCGGTAAGAAGTGAATCTATACTTGCTTCGTCATCACGTTGTTGAGATTTATTTAATCATTTCCAACGCCATTCACTTCGGAACAGGAAAGTGTATCGAGCTACGTGCCCATGGTCAGAGCATTAATCTACATCTTTGGAGCAATATTGGCAATATTTCTAGGTCATTATTTACCCAACAAAACCTCCTGGCAACACGTTGAGTTATTCGGTGGCCTACTTAATCCTCCAACGCCAAGAACCTTTCCGCATAAACACTTACCTGGTGAATTATCCTTTCTGACTTGGATCTTCCATTGGTCGATGGCCATTGATTATTGTGTCACCCTACCCCAATGCATGTGGAAATGGAGTGGTGAGAAATACACAAACAATAAACAGTGGAAATCATATACTTTGCTGCATTTGCCAGCATATGCCACCATTGGGGTCGTCTTGATCAATCACCTTAATCGAGATCAGATAGTAGCTTTGAAAGTTATGCATCCGATTTTGGTATTCGTTGGAAGTGTTGCCACATTCTATGGGTCATTTGCGGTATCAAAAGCAAACGGATGGACATATGCCAGTTTCAACAGAGAAATACAACATTCTATTATTCGATCGGAACCAACCACTGAGAAAGCGAAGGAATACCCAAGTTGGGACACGAATTATTCGTTGACATCCATTGCGATCGGATCACTACTTTCTTATGTCTCGCTTTTCCTTACTGTGTGATATTATGGATGCATGCACCTGCCAGGGACATAGGAGATTGATCGCAACAATAGATCGACCTTCTCTTCTGTACAAATTTACTTTAGAAGTTAATGATCTACATGATGTTCTCTTTTTGTCGTTTAGATGAGGCAGGTACTTCAGTCATATCATACTCCTCCATTCTCTCATTTTATTGAGTTCTCCTTTCCCCTTGCTTTACGAGCCCGACAGTGTTCGACCTCGATTTGTTATTCCCACTCTGTTTCTTTGGTCGCGATGCTGACTCTTCCTTCTTCTCCTCTATAAGCGGTGCAAAGTTCGCCCCACCAAACGATGGTACCGCCTCCAGCATGTCAAACTTACCAATAATATCCACCACTTCAAAGATGGCCATAGTTGCCGTTTCCGATAAGAAACTCTTGAGTATCGAATTATTGTATCGAAGTCCAGAGTCAATGGCATTCACGGAATATTGGCTCATGTTGCAATCATGACATACAAATTTGGTTATGGATCGATTGCATTTGATCAAATCTTTGAAGTAGATGGCACTCTTGTCAGTTAGGTTTGGATTGTGCGAGATGTCGAGGCTGGTTAGGGAGTTGTATTCTCGTAGACCCATGGATAACTCCTTAGCGCAGGGGTAGGTTAGGCCACAGGCTGAAAGGAACAATGTCTTGATGGGATTTCTGGATGTGGTTATCGACTTGATGAGTGCTCGCAAATTGTCTTCCTCAAGATGGTTTCGAGATAAATCCAACTGAACAAGGTTCTTGGACTGCAGGATGTTCTGGAATAGGTAGGGCCATGCCTCCGACGCAATATTCATTCCGACCAAAGCCAAGGAATGAAGGTTAAGATAGGGTAGTGACGAGGCAATCGTCTCAGCATTATGCTCCTCCCAATCACAGTGATGGAAGCTTAACTGTCGAATCTGTTTCATGTGTTGCATGGCCACGAATAGTATGGACAAACTCGCACCAACAAATTTCACTTTGTTCATGCGGATCACTTGCATGCTTGGATTGTAGGCCAAGGCCGGTGCCAAGGAGCTTGCGACTTCGCGATTGATTGTTATTGCACCGTTGATTTCAAGACGTTCGATGGAGTCATTGAATTTCAGAGCCGATACAATCTTGCATAATGCTTTTTGTTGGCGATCATCATTACTGTTTCCGTTTCTTGTCGCAGCACACTTTAGACGGAGTAATTTGAGATGGGTATTACTTCGTAGATGCACAAATATTTCCGATGCCAATTCCTCTTCCATTGCTCGACAATCGAGTGTTATTTCAACGAGACTTTCGTCGTTCTCTTCGAGTTGGATAAATTCAATACGATTGCTACCGGAGCTGCCGTCAGAACAGACTGAGTTGGATTCAGCCGAGACCTCGGCAGGGGTATCTTCTTCCTCTTCTACATCCGATGACACATCAAGCAATGTTGATGCCGTAAGTGAGATCTTGTTCTTGGTCATAATGTCATCTCCTTTTTCTTGTGGTGCCGCCGATCGAAACTTGAATGGTTCCATGCTTTGAATACTTTGCTCGAAATTATTGTCAAAGCTGACACTGACCGACAGACATGAAGTATCTTCTGGGAAGGGACGGAAATCAAAGTATGATTCATCAACGCTATCGTCGTTTACATCATGAGAATATTGAGGTTGTGGTGGCTGCTTATTCTGCTCCGCCGACGTCTTCATCCTTGAAGTCGAAGTTGTACTTGTACCAGTCGATGTGTTTTGCATCGCCGCCGCCGTCATTGTCGAATATCTCTATGCGGTTCTCTATATTATGCACCAGAGTCCAGCATACGATGCCCAAGTCGATCGATTGCGTCAATGTTTGCTGTATCTAAAAAATAATGATTGTTGGTGATGAGATCATGTTGATGAGCGAGGCGATGCCGAAGCCATCGACGGTATCGTACCGGCAGCGGATGTTCATGTTCATGGTTCATGTGCATCTTTTTGGCTGTTTTGCCTTGGCTGCCGATTTGAATTTAGTAGTGATTCCGCTGTGGATAGCCTGTAGAAACCGATGATGGAAATTATCGGATGCAACGATATTATTGACAAAAATTGGAGAGGGGCCGGCCGGACGAAAAGACTGGCGGGAAGAGAAAGGCCCAAGGTAGGGAAAATTATTGGGAGTCTTTGCTCTCTCCCGCCAAAAAGTAGCTCTCCCGCCAAAACAACATTGGGGGGCAGACGACGTCGACCTATCGTACGCTCTGCTTCGGCCTTCGGCAATGACGGCATCGGCAGCTCTGTATGGTTCTATGGTACTCACGTCGACCTTGAGCTGGAGGCTCCGCAGGGAATACATGATGATATAATCATAGCTCTGTCGAACCCCTACACCTACGATCTCTAAACTAAATAGAAGTTAGCACTGCTTGGGCGCAATTTTTGTGGGGTGGCCGAGAAGTGCCGGACACTGTGATGGTGGCGGTGCATCACGAAAAAGAATAGAAGCATATATCCACCAATTCACTTCGACTTCTCGTCTTCATCTCTTTTGGCAACCCTCTCCTTGCTCAAGCAAAAAGAGCAGAGTATCAATCATGATGCTTCCAATTCAATCTGCGGTATTGTTGATCTTATGTATGCGGCCCATGATCGCCGTCGGTGGCAGCAGCAGCAATGCACCTTCCGAAGATAAAAATGCATCCTCATCCTACACCAAATACCAACATTATCCACCCTACTGTTCCACACCCCAAGAAATGGCTAAACGGGCCATACCCCCACTTAACCACGGCACTACTAACGATGCATCCACTCAACTGATTCATGCCACTGCCATTATTCGACATGGAGCACGAACACCTTTCATGGGTCCACCCGCATATCAATGCTGGGCTGATTATTGGACTAATGCAAACACGGGCATATGGAATTGTAATTTAAAGACATATATTAGTCCACCGGCAGCATCGAAAGATTCCATGGTGGTGGATGGTAGTGGCATGATTTTGGAGGAAACGCCGGATTTCTTATTTGAGAAACGATATGATGCATTGAGCATCCATTCTCCTCTCGAAGATAACGATGACGGTAGTGTCCATCGTAGGACGGGAAATCATTTGAATGGGACATGTCAAGTGGGACAACTACTTCATCGGGGATACGATCAAGAAATTCAGAATGGATTGCATTTGCGTCAAGCGTATTTTTATGATGGGAATAAGACCGCCGATGAGCATGCAGCGAGTGATTCTCGAATGAGACTATGGGATTTGACAAACAAGGACAACAGCGGCAATAGCAAGAACAACTATGTTGGGGATCCTACGAAGCCCATCTATCAAGAACCTAATTTGCGCTATCGAGCCGATGATGAACAACGTACATTAATGTCTGGCCAAATTCTACTCCGGGGTCTCTTTGAGCAAGAATTACTCGCGGCGGAAAATAATGATGAAACCGTAGTCATTCGTCTACATACGGCCGATTATGATGTGGATATTTTGACTCCCGAATCAGCCACCTGTCCCAAGACTTTGGAACTATATAATGCAGCCTATCAAAGCGATGAATACAAGGCTTGGATTGAAAAGTCTATGGAAGCTAAAACAGTTCAATCTTTTGTGAAGAATGAGTTAGGACTGGAAGAGATACCGCCAAGTATGCTTGATTGTTTAATGACAACTATTTGCACCGATCGATCGTTACCAGACAGCTTGAATGATTATGACGGGTCGCTGGGATCTACTCCGTGGGACGAAGGAGACCGCAACAGGGGTTCGAGCATGAATGCTATCACCAGAGTTGGCAAAGAATACACGAACATTTTCGAACAAATTACCAACTTTGTCGTCAAGAACTATACATTTTCCTACAAATACAACAACGGCGCCTTTCCCAAGTTGGGAATGGGCCCTCTTTGGAAGGAAATCATGACAAACATTCTTCCTATTGTTGACCCGTTGAACCATCCACCGTCTGCATCATCGCCACCACCGAAACTTGCCCTATTTTCAGGTCATGATACCACCTTGATGCCACTCCTTGCGACATTGGGGGACGAAGTTTGGTCCGGGACAGAATGGGCATCATATGCTAGTATGGTCATCATCGAAATTCATGAAATATTGAATCAAGACCCTGATTTTCCTTCCGGGTTTGCCTTTCGTTTGATCTACAATGGAAATGTGTTGACATCCAAGATGGATGGTTGCGCTGAGGGTTCCGAACTATGTGATTCGCAGATTCTAGTGAAACAGGTTATGCCATTTGCCAAATACATGGAAAGAGATTGCGCAGCATCAACCTCGCCGTCGACAGTAGTACCCGTACCTGCGGATGATTTGTTGACGGAGATGGAAATTGCTACGCACAATTTGTTAGTTGCTCCTGGTGGCGTGTGGGTGATTGTGGCACTGGTAATATCATCCATGGCCTTTGGCTGTCTACTGATGTGGTGTTTGATGAGATATCGAATGCGAAAGTATCATGCCTACAAAAGCGAGAATGTCTTGGGCGACTTGAGCATGAGAGCATTTGAAGAGGACGATCATTATTATCACTCCGAACAAAGGCCGGGCATCGACTCTGCAATACCGGCGGGTTATGGAGCCACCGTCGGAGACGAGAAGAAACTCGATGAAGATGCTCTGATTTGAATCTGCTTTTGAGTTTCGTCGCGAGGAAATTCATTATCCCATCATTGCAATTTTACATGTACAAATTTCTAAGGTAATGACGGGTGCTAAGAGACTCCGTAGGTCTTTGGAGTACCTTATCTCGTTGAACGAATACTGTTTAGCATTCTCTGGACACCAGCGTTAACAGAATAATGTCCTTTGACATAATTTGGCAACGAAGCATCCCACAGATCCGATGGCGACATCTCATTCGTTGTAGTAGCTTCGGCTATGAACATAAGCCGTTCTACACCGGCATCAAACACCGGATGGAAGCCATGTTGGGCTACAATTTTCCAAAGCCGATCTTGTTCGTCATGTTCGTGTGTATTATCCTCATCTAGTTGCTGCAACAGCCATGTTGGAAGACCTGCTCGAAGAATCATTGATTTCGACAATGAGACACAATTGTCTCCGAATTGCTCAAGAGGAGCCAAGCCTACACCTACAGCATGTCGCCTCAATCCATCGACATCGCCGACAAACATTGGAATTGGATCCATAACTTGCACGCGCTCGAAATTAGGCCATGTATTCGATCCAAAATCACGGTCGATCGAGGTGACGATGTCTATCCCCGTCTGTACAACATTGCCACTGTCGTTGACCTCCGTGTGTTTGCTTTTGACTTCCTTAACGAAAGCCGACACAAGCTTTGTCAATCCTCCAACTACGGTTGTATCTGATTTCGTGCAAAACCGTAATAGTTCATGGGAATTAAATTTGTTGCGTGCTCTATTTATTTCTCGTTTGGATGAAAATGTTGCTACAGCTACAAGTATTTCTTCTGCTGCCGGGACTTGTGGAGTGCTTGTGTCGTCGGTCTGATGCTTCACTTGCTTGTTTTTGATAAACAGTCCATAGCCGTATTTGGCACCAGTAGCTCCCCACAAATGATTCTCCTCCAAGAAGGGAATGTAATCCGACTTTGCTATCCGTTTCACTACTGTTTGGCGTGCATAGATCCTCCGATGGTAGATTCCACATTTGCTACGTAAGCGTGATTGTACAATCGCTGGTGATCGATTCCATACATCTTGATGAAGATGCACGATAGATGATCGTTCCTTATCTATATTGTCATTGTAATTGTAAAATGCATCGGTAAGGAGAGAGTTCCGCCATGCATAGGCTGCCACAGCCTCTGATACTGATGACGTTCTTTGTTTCTGATGTAACTTGTGTATTGTGCCCAAAGTGAGGGAAGGGCATATGTGCAATATAAAGGAATGCGGTTGATGATGTGAATCATCTCTATTTCCGCTTTGCACAGGTGTACTGGCAATGGGTTCATTTTCCAAGACCACATTGCCATGAGATTGCGCGTTGCCTGCCGATTCAGTAGAGTCGGTAACGAGTGGAATATTATTTCCAGTACCTTTACGAATTGCGAGAACTACGCTAGCTTCTAAAAACGCCATCAATCCATCCACTCTATCTAATGACTTTAGACCATCTATTTTTGGATTGCATCGATCCATATTCATATGTTGTTCGAGTACGCTCCGTATTTCATGTTGTGACAATTGCCGCGTAACCAAACCATTTGTGTCAAGGAATGAGATAACTTCATCAACAAATGCATTTGGTGACAAGTTGATTCTTTGCAGAATTTCTGGCTCATTGTCCGATCGAGCACTCTCAAGTAACGGCTGTGCACCGAATAATTGTCTTCGACTTGTGATTTTGGAGAGATGACGGTGGCGCTTGTGGTGATGGTGATGGTTATGGAATCTATCATCGGTTGATGGACAGCACAGCATGGTTGCTTGAATCGCAGGAATGAAGGCATTGGTCGCTGCCTTTGCCCTTGCTGCTGCGGATACTAAGAGTACCGCCGCCATGACAGATAAACGATCGGGTATCATCGTCGACCATGGTCTATGGTCAGGTTTGGGTGGTGGTGAGGTGGTGTGTGAATGAAGGGGTATCACTTTCTTCCCGCCATTTTCGCCATTCTTTATCGCCAAAAGCCTTCACTTGGAGTTCTCGTTTTTGTGCGGATGACGACGACGATGCCACATCAAACATCAAGCAGTGCACCAAGAACACACATCCGACATCATCTGACCAGATGCGAACGATATCGTTGGAACAATCGGTAGGTGCATCGGATTGGCAACTGGTCACAAATAATTCCATCGACTTCCAACTAACTGCACATTATGACAAGGACAAGGATACATTTCGACGATGACAACGATGCTCCAGCACCTGGCGAATCGACACCTCTCCTTGCGACGACGAGCACCATCGCCAGCGGTGGCGGCGGCAATACTGGTGGTACTGGTGGCACTGACGTCGAAGACAGGCGAGAGCTCATGCACAGCTTTCGTCGCAAATCCTACGCCAAACTTATTACCCGCCAGCCAACTCAAAGACGGATTTCGTCAATTGCCATTGGAGATGTCGAAGGTGGCGAGACCGGTGGTATTGGTACCATTGCCGAGTTGAAGTTCGGCGACGAAGATGACATACCAATGGCACACCCCGTAGAAGGTTTGGCACCATTGTTTCCATATGGCGGGATAGTAGAATTTGATGGACGGGGGTATGTACCTTATCGGGAAGCATCGTTGGTGAAATCTACACCGGCGTTTGCACCGTATCGGAGGATGGCGAGGCATAGGTCGTTTTACCTTTGGTGGACAAATGTAAGAAATTTTATTGTCGTCTTCAAAAATTATTGGTATTTCTTCTTATATCAGAGTGCCACTTTCCACACACCCCAACTTCATAGGAATTTCGTCACTGGTGGAAAAGTTCAAGGCTACTTGTCCGTCTTGCCGGACTCTACGTCTACTCCTACGATCCACTTGTTGTACCCACCATCCTACTCCTCGATCCGGAAAAGAACAAAACAATGAAGCAGCTACTGAAATTCTCCAAACGTTTAGGACAAGGCGGTCCTGTTCGTGAATTCCTCGATACCGTTAAACCATTCACACGTAGTATGCGTATCTTGGTGGGCACATGGCGTTGGTTCGAGGCCTCGCCTTGTCGTCGGGAGGAGGTAGGTGTGGAGGAATTCATGGCATTCATTGGCAATCGCGTCTCTCGTATGGTGGCGCGGACTACAGTCGATGATTTGGCATTTTATATCATCCTGCCTGTTCAACGGTATCTTTTCAAAGAGGATATGCTGCACTATCCGGATGCCTTTCATCCCATTCCATTGTGTGTTTGCATTGGCTTTGTGCGTGCTGTATCGCCGTTTGCGGCATCCTTCCAGGGGAGTAGATTTGGTAGAGTATTAACTCGTCGGTATTTCTTGTCTTCTAGAAACCGTTGGTTGCCTACGCAACGAATTGAGGACCTGAATCTCAGAAGTGATGATTGTCAGGAGAGGGATGAAGTGAACCAGACTGCTGATCTGGTGATTATTGCCAGGGTCGTCGCTACAGCTCTGGGTGACGTTCAAACGAATGGTCATGGAGTGATCACTGGTGGGAAGGTAGTGGTTCGACAGCACGAAGCTTTACTGAGAGAAGGTTTTAAGCAAGTTGGCGCAGGTAGTGGAGGGTAAGTGAAGCGATCTATCCATCACATAATATTTCCTTTGCTCTGCATGGTGCTAATCCGTTGTTCAACTTTGAAGGTATGCGGTCTACCAATACAATTTTAACTCCACCACAGTCCTTCTGCACGTCACTCCATATGGGCCAAGTATTGCAGATATCATGCCTTACTACCTGGTGCTGGAATTTGAGACATCTTGTGATTTTCGACAAAAGGTATGGTCCAATTCAATGGCCAGCCTCGATATTGGCCAACGAAGGTGGCAAGGGCCTCAGGTGCTGGAGGGATACTGCTACTCAGGGGCATTCTTCAGCCCTCACCACTTCGCTGAATTGAAGGAGATGTATGACAATCAGCTCTTGGCGTATGAAGCAGCATGCAAAAAGCTTCCTGTTCGGGCAAAGAAGATTCGTGAGAGCGGAGTTCCTAACGACTTGCCAACCCTAAAGAAATTCCTTGAAGCAGGCAAGCGGAACAGGAAGCGGAAGAAAAACATTCGAGAGGTGAGAATGAGTGAATCTTTGTCTCAAAAGATTTGTCCCTTCGGCTCTCATGTATGACTTCATCCGATTATTCCAGTACAATGAGCTGCAAAAGGTGGTTAGGAGTGTAGCCAATGAAATCACAAGCTTGATTAAGAAGGAAAGAAAGAAGCAGTATGGTCGTGGGCAGTCGTTTGCACCAAAGGGTGTCATTCTGTATTTTGAGGGCTTGGATTGCTCTGGAAAGTCGTCCACCGGAGGTTTGGTCCAGACGGCATTGGAGCAGGCGGGTTATAATGTGATCATGCGCCAGTACAACAGGCCACCAACGGCAGCTCAGAGGTACGTTCAGCTTCGCAGACTGCATGTTTACCGTTCAGCAACATGGATTTAACCTTTCATTTCTTCCTCTCGATAGTTCGAGGCCTTGGATGGATCGCTTTGAAGCTCCAGGAGATTCCAGTAGAATTGACCTGAATCGAAACGCAGATGATGACGACGCAGATTGCAAAGAGCGCATGGCAATTGTCTGGGATAGGGGTCCCGCGGGCGATTTTGTGTACGGTAACCTCAATCAGCTCTCGCAGGAAGAGAAGAAAGCTCGTTACGAAGAATTTATTGCCTTTGATATGCAGGTAAGGGAGTTGAATTTATCCGAATGATACTTGTCAGAACTTGTATTTGATCGTCATTCATCCTTCATCTTTATCTCTTCCAACAGTGCCGAGAGAAGGGTATTCTCTTCTTGAAACTTCTCTTCGTAACCAATCGAGACAGTATCGCAAAGACGTTGGGAAAACGTTTGGCTCAAAAGAAAATGGCGAAAGATCTCGAGACGTGGCTGCAAGCTTGTCGTTCACGAGGAGCTGAGGAGGACATCACCTTTGAGGGTCTTGATGCAATAAAGGCACATATCGACCCCACTGACTTTACTGCATTCAATAACTATGAGCGCAATCTTCGTATCTTCTCCAACTTTGCATTGAATACAGATTCTCGACAGAATCCATGGCTTGTGGTCAACACAGGTGACAGGTGAGTCGATCTGCTATGCATTTGTTGCAAATCCTGTGCTTTGTCTAATCCAATAACTTAATTCTAAACTTAGGTATGCCGCGAGGAAGTCACTGATGAAAGCATTTCGCTCATATTTGCATGACTTCAGCTCGAGTGGAGAAGGATGCTCTCCATGCTCTCGGCCAAAATATGGACCCACACATTCTCGTGGAATGGATATCAATGAAATGATGAAGGCCAAATTTGCGAGGTCGAGCAGGCAATCTCTGCTGGCATGGATTGCATTTATGTGCTTGTTGCTGTTAGTATACATTTACGCAGAGAATAACAAATGGGACTCGTGGTTTCATATTCCGATCCAGTACAACATTACTTCCTTGCTCGAAGATGGTATTGCTGACGATGCCGGGCCTGATAAGTCCGCAATTGTCGCGGATGATACTAAGGGGAAGAATGGGAAGACCAGCAAAAAGGATGCAAAACTACAAGATGACAATGCAAACGAGTCGGTCGCTAATAAAGCCGCAAAAACTAAGAAGAATTCGGATACTAAGGGAGATTAGTGAGAGCTAGCGTTGCCGATTTCACTGCACTGGTATGTGCGCTGTCGCTACGTATTTGGGTGCTTTCCTTGCATGCTTGAGAAGCACTGGAAATAGATGTTTATCGTGTGTAGTGAGATAGAATAATGAAGTAATGAATGTAATTTGTCTATTATTTAGCCGCTGGCCATTCTATTTTGCCTCCGAAGTCGATTACTCTTTTTCTTTCTACCATGATCACAACTGAGACTTGGAGCGGTTTGCTTGTCTCGCCTCTTTCATTTTGCGTAACTCCTCTTCCCTGGAAGAAGCACTGTTGGCTTGTTGTATGGCTTGATATCCGTCATACGTCTTCTCGTCGGAACCATCATCAATGATCGAATCAGTCCCCGTGTCGATAGATTGCTTGATACCACTAGCTATTGCGTTGTTGAGTTTAATCTCATCGTTACTGGATGATAGTTCATTCGATGTTGACGGTAACGCCGATGACCATGCAGGCATGGACATTGCTCCAATCTTCGATTCGTCAATCTCAGAAGATTTAATTCTATTGCTCATTCGCGCCCGTCGAGTAGAATCGGCCGTCTCTTCTACAGTTGAGCCCTCTCCGTACGCCTCACGGATTGCAGTATAGCCATCATACAAGGGATGGCTCTCTTCGACATCCTTTGGTGATGGGTTATCAGAATCGTCGAATTTGGATGACGACAGTTTCCCCTCCGCCTTCATCTGAAAAAACTCGCCTGGAGATGTATATGGAGGCACCTCCAAAAGTTCACCTGTCACGGAATCGACATGATATATCCGAAAGCCAGGATCGGGACGTTCTTCTTCAATAGCCTCTTCCATTTCTATTGATTCGGACGCCTTTCGTTTGTTGGCCTTTATCTTTGCATAAATGGATGATAGATCTGATTTGTCAACTTCATCCTTCGTTTCGACATCAGCATCTTGGATGAGTCCAACGGTGAAGGCATCAAGATGATCAGCTTCCACTGCCGTAGTTTCTGCCAAGGTCACACCCTCCACCGCATCCACTTTAACATCGTCGTCATCAGGTAGTTGCTTTCGTCGCACCATCCAACCATCGCCATCGTCACCAAGAGAAAAGGCTCGAGCATCGTCGACGCCCATCATCGCAGCACGTTCCAATGCTTCATCATCCCCATCACGTGCTCCTCCGAATGCACCGAACAAGGCATCCCGATCTCGTTCTCGATCTCCCTTCGCGGCAGACGCACCCTCATAGAATCCCAGCTCGGTCCCCACCGACGATGCCACACCCGTGGTACTGCGTTTATGCACTGGATAGAACGTGGCAGCATATCGAGCATTGGCTGCAAGGGCCTTCCCACCCCCCGGAGAAGTAAATCGTTCCCACGCAAACGCCTTTAGCAACTCTCTATCTCCCTTCGCTAACTTCTCTACATTCCCATCATTCATTACCAAATCACCAATCAACTGTCCGGTCTTGGGTGCCAATAGCACACCATTGCGCCAATACCCTCCTGCCAAATACACATTATCCCACTGTTCAGTGCCACCCAATATCGGACATTTGTCAGGTGTCGTGGGACGCAATCCCGCCCAACATTCCTCAATTGGCAATTCAGCTAATGCTGGGACAAGTCGTGTCGCCTCCGACATACAATGCATCATCCCCGACGGGGTGACATCACCGTCGAACCGCCCAGGTTCGACAGTCGCACCCACAATGATCCGTCCATCGGCTTTGGGTACAATGTATGTATCCTGTGCGAATAGTACACGCGATAGGATTGGAGGAGTAGAGGAGGAGGAGGAGGAGGAGGAGGATGGCATGCGCAACGATAGCGATTGGCCCTTGTGCGGAACTACCGGCAAAGGTAGTAAATTTCGCATCCATGAACCATTCGCGACGATTAATGATTTGGGGGCGTAGATCTGTCCATTGGCTAGATGCACACCCCGACATGTCGACGTTGCCGTAGTTGTACCGCCATGACCACCACCACCATCCTCATCACCGCTACTGTTAGTACTTGTGCGCTTCAAGCCCATCTCTAATGATTTCACTTCATACTCTGGTCCGAAATTCATTTGCACCCCCAGCCCGGCACACGCGGCACGTAAACTACATGTCAATCGTCGTGCATCGACCGATGCATCCTCGGGAAACCACCACCCTCCAATCACCGATGGATGCAGCATGGGTTCCAATTCACGAACTTGAATTTCATCAAGCCACATGGCCTGACCAGACTGTGGTTGTGGTGACCATGTGGCAACAGCATCCCCAGCAAAGGCCGGGGCTAAAAATCCACCAGTGGAATGAAAGCCAGTTTCCCATGGTTCGAGGGGAGGGGATGGACCATCGTCGAAGGAATGGAGGATGCCATCATCATCGACTAGTTCCCAGAGATATTGTGCACCCACGCCAGTGTAGACGCCACCTGCTCCTCTATTATTATTGTTTCGTCGTCTACTATTACCACCTTTACCAACACCCAAACTAGCCTCCCGCGCCCCCCTTTCCACCTCCTTGACCCAATTTCCATACATTTCTCTACTCTGCAAACAAATATCCAACAATGCCCCCGCGGGCAATCGTTCACTTTGAGGCGCCAACATTCCCGCAGCGGCAAAGCTCCCCGCTACTGTTTTATGGTGTTGATCGACGGGCAATTCACGTTCGAGAATGGTCACGTGATGTGAGGGGGAGTGGGAGGCAATGTAGTGTGCTGCGGAGAGACCGGCGAGTCCTCCCCCGATGATTAGGACGTCGCGTGGTATGCGAAGATTATTGTCGTTGTTGTACGACATGGATAAGATGGTGGCGGCGGTGCTGGTCGATCCATAGGATGTGCTACGCTGCTGAAGGCGTGGGGTAGAGGAGGGAAGGGTGGCAAACGCATGGCAGAACGATGTTGTGGTGGTGGTGCCCGCTAGGACGAGGCCTGCTACTGCGGATGCTACTACTAATTGTGTCAATCGCATGGTGTTATTGAGGCGGCAGTGATGGTGTATCGCCGCTGCCGTAGCCGTAGGCTTCGTCGCCGTCGCCGTCATGGTCTCGTGAATTGTGTGCGGTGGCGGTGAATGATGGATTGATGGGTTGCCGGATATAAGCATGACGTCATCAAAGATACGCGAGGTCTCCCCCCAAAAAGGAGAGGTACGCTACAAACTACAAAGTCTCCATATCGTACTGATTCCTATTAATAACGACATACGGTGGAAATAATTTGAATCAGAGAACCCATTCAAATCCGAGAAACCACATGCAAAAACGCATAGAGGAACAATAGAAAATCTACATACAGAATTCGACACTTAGTGACTACTAGATAATGGTGCTAATTTCGAAATTTGAATTTAAGAACCCATTCATAAGCGAGAAACTACCTCTCCGACCCGTAGAGAATGGATCTAATTTTGAATTTGAATTTGAGAACCCATTCAAAAGCAAGAAAGCACGAAATTCAAACGAGAAAGTCCTCACTCATTTGGCGGGAAGTTATTTATTCCACGCGTCATCTTCGTCATCCATCGACTTCTTGCCGCCGCCGACCCCGACGACGATCGATGACGATGAACATTTGTAATGCCTCACTACCCATGAACATGAACTACTACCGCACATTTGCACTACTTGCCATCGCCACCAGGTCTGGAGGAGCATCCGCTTTTGTCACTCATTCAGCTGCTCCTCAATTGTCCGATTCTTCTATCACCGCCGCCATCACATCATCTAGTACCAGTACTGGTACCAGTAGAAGTATTATTCGTAACACTACCATCCGTCGCGCAATGTCTTCCGAATCCACAACAACTGAAACTGAACCACGCAAGGCTGGAGTAGCATCTCCCTCCGAACTCAAAGAATTCGTCTCTTCCGCTGGATCAAAATTATTAGTAATTGACGTCCGTCATCCAGATGCCTCCATCGAACCAGGGGATGTGAAGTCACTTGCCGTGGCCGGATTCCCTAGTGATACCTATCGTCCTCAGGCAATTAATCTTCCTTGGAGTCGAGAGACTAAATCAATGGAATTGCCCAAGGATGTTAGTTTGGATGCACCGATTATTACACATTGTGGTGGTGGTGGACGAGGACAGTCGGCGAAGGAATATTTGGAGAAGAATGGATATACAAATGTTTTGAATGGTGGTGGACCGAAGGAGACGGAGTGTTGGGCTGAGTTTGGGTCTTTGTAGAGACGTAAAACAAAGTGCTAAACAAAGTGGATCGACTAAAATTGATGTTGGTANTGAGTTTGGGTCTTTGTAGAGACGTAAAACAAAGTGCTAAACAAAGTGGATCGACAAAAAATTGATGTTGGTATGGGTCGGTGTGTGGTTGATAGATGTCGTGTGTAAGAAAGGGAAGACTGTCAAACAAGTCTATAGGAATTGTAATTCATATTTTGATTGACTGTACTCCGATCTTTCTATTCATTCATTATTATCCTCTCCTCTAGCAGATCCGCTTTCGAATTCCATCGCCTCCGCCGCACGTCGTGTCCGACTCTCCCTCCGTAATTGCAATTCCGCTGCACCACCATCCTTTGACCATAGGAGGGCACTGTCATTCGGTAGGCCTTCGCCCTCCATCACCACGACACTGCTATTCGATGATGACGATCGCAATAGTAAATGGCCAAACTCAAGATAGAATGCTCTCCATTTATCAATATCAATACCCTTGGGTGGAAGTGCTGGCGGTAATACCTCATCGGATAGTGCATGGAGGGGAGGATTGAGTTGACCTTCTGATGTGATAGAGGAAGCAGTGGTTGTAGTTGTTGTAGTAGATGTTGTTGTATCGATTTTACCATCCTGCTCGACATTGTCATTGCTCGACGCCACTAATGATACCCCGCGACGGAGCCGTTCTTGAATGTAGGTGTAAGCAACGAGTAAGGATTGGCGTCCTAATACTTTGCTTGGCTTCATCTTTGAGCTACCGCTTAATGAACCACCACCACCACCACCACCAGAACTGTTCGTAGTACTACTACCACCACCAATCGACAATGACGGATCATTTGCTAGCTTGTTCCATATAATTCGAGTGGTATTGTTGTGTAGCAGTCGTTGCTCCTTTCGTTTCGTCTCATCGTCTACATCATCAACCTTTTCCACTTCATCGTTGGTACTACCCACAGCAATATCATCTGATTCCAATAATGGGAGGATTGTCGAATTGATAGTGGACAATAGTGTCCTTGCACAGAGCAATGCGCATTTATTGGCATCGATGCTACCGGCAAAGGTACACTGCCTCCCCCCTTCTTCGTCATTCATCCCCAACACTCCTGCTCGTGCTCCTGCTGCCCTCGATGATGATGATGATGATGATAATGGTGAAGTAGAAATAACATCAATCTCCGACTGCACTGCAGAACGTGCCGCCACGAGAGATAGGTAAGCCTTGACAGCATGGTCGATTTTGGGGGTGTCGTCTTCGACTAGAAATTTGGCGTAGGATTCCACTTCTACCACCGACTCCTCCTCTTGTCGTCGCTGTTGAGCATCAGTGCCAGTGCCAGCACTGCTGTGCAATAAGAATTGGGCGTGGAAGGAGGATAAGGCCCGATGGTGGAAGTCATCGTCGCTACTGCTGTTGCTGTTCGCCATGGTCCATGGTCGAGGTCGAAGTCTATGTTGATTGTTGATAGGGTTGTGAATATTGATGTTGGTGGCTTGCCACTGCCACGTGGAAAAGGAAGTGGAAGGCGAAAGACTCACTTTGTCCAACTTTAGGCGGGGAATATTCGGACCCACCGATCGAGCAATAGCAAAACTTCCCTCCACTTTCTTGTAATTTTTTCTATTCCTCTATCCGAGTGTTTATCGTTCGGGTGGGGCACACGCAAAAACAATAGTTTAACTCTTATTTTCATTTTTAATCAACTGTAGCTCTCTCCCCAGTTGAGCTATTACCTTCATTCTTTTTGCACGTGGAAGACAGTTAAAAGATCTTTCCATCGATCTATCAAACATCAATAGTTGACGTTTAGTTGAAGAGTTATTCCATTTTGAAAGTCGATGTACTCACATAATAGTTGTGCTATTGTTTGAGTGAGTGTTCCTACGTAGAACTTAGTATCCCTCCGACGACAACTTTTCCAAGTTTTGGCGAATTTCATCAAAATACCCCCCTCTCCCATCATCACTTCACCAACCAATTTCATCGCTTTGCCCGCATCATATCAACCGCCCCTTGTCATAATAACAATGGCAAACACTCGCAAGTCGTCGGCTGCAGTTGGTGCGGCGGCAGGTGTGGCCGGTCCAAAAACACGGGCTAAGAAGTCAGCGGCACCTGCAGCAAAGGGGCACAAGTCTGCCGCTGCTGCTTCGACCGCCGTATCTTTACCCATTGACGAAGTCGACACGTCCGTTGACGAAGTCGACATGCCTGTCACCAATCCTTCACCTTGTCGTCGCGATAAGAGGCAAAAACAGGGTTCTCCGAACAAGTCTCCAATTAAACTGCCATCAACCAACAAGTCGCCATCAACCAACAAGTCGCCACAACTATTTAAATCGCCGCAAAAGCACAGATACTGCAATTGGAGCCACTGCCCATTTCCCTATTATGATCTTGATACCAAGACATGTTGCATCAAGGGGTGTGATAATACAGTGCATGAGCAGTGTCTCCACGAGTTTGAGGCACATATTGGAATAATTCGGGATGATCATGATGATGAATACTTCTGTCAGAAGCATCACCCACGCAAGGAAGAACTGAGTAGTGATGATGAGGATGCTGATGACAATAAAGCACCCTCTCAATCTATTGCCCCAGTAGTGCCACCTCCTCCCAGTCTCCCTCCCCTACAACTCGTCAATACGAAATGTGATTGGGAGTGTAGTAGAACCGGATGCAAATTACAATCATTGCCAACAATGAAGTGTCAGCATGAGGGATGTATTCGACAAACACATCATCTCTGTGCAATTGAATGGGAGATATCCATGGGCATCGACGAGTCAACGATCTCCACATATTGTCGTTTTCACCACCCAAAGTATCCAACCATGAACCAACTTACAGTATTGCCTACAACTGCAATGGTTACTTCCCCCTCGCAATCATTTGGCAATAATGACAGGGATGGAGATAGTATGATAAACGACAATCCTCCCTTGCCTTCGTTGACGAATAATATTGGTGTGGACGATGTTGTTGCCGACGACGACAGCAGTATTTGCAGTTGTGATAATGGTGATAGCGGCGACGATGGTTCTGAGGCTGAAATACATGACGCTGGCACTCAATTTGAAACGATGGAGAACACCATAGATGATATCTATGGAGTTGACTTTCAGCCAGGATTGCCTGGTGCACCTCAGGGCTGGTTGCCTCCAGGACCGCCGGACGGTTGGGTGTATGTGCCGCCGGCAGGATCACCGAAGGAGGAGGAAGTAGACAATCCTGCAAACTGGAATATGTACTCCTTTGCACCGAGAATCAATGGAAGTACAAAGAAATATGAAGGTCATTTCACTCCTGCTGGTGCAAAAGTTGTACCGAACAACGATAATGGGACTCGGAAGATAGGTGATTGGCATTTTCATTACAATGGTTGGATTGCTGATGAGTTCGACAAAAATACCTTTGTTCGCGATGATGCTATCTACGGCAACCTAAAACCAGAAAGCAGGAGGGGTTGCCTTGATGTCGACATTTTAAAGAAGCATGGATTGGATGCAACTCGGATGCAGAACAGTGATCCTCTTTTTTTCTACCAGATGCTGTTTCCAATTTGTGATCCAAAGCGCAGTTCAGTTGACAATGATGGTAGAATGCCTTACTTTTCAGTTGCATCGATTTGCACCAATGTGTACGCTGTTGCAAGTGGTGCTGGATCCGGATTTGGGCATGAGTGGGTGGTTGTATCTGCACCGGAGCTTGTTAAATGGACTGCATGTCCAATTCGCAATGGAGCGCTGGATGGAAAGTCATCAACACTGCCAGCTCGATGGAATCGAGACGATCCACGGTATGATTTGCACATTGCAAACAGTATGTCTGCCAGTCGATTCAAGATGATAAAGCGCTTCTTCAAGCTGAACAACAACCTGATGGAAACTAAGAAAAAGGGAGATGATGGCTACGATCCATGTGCAAAATATGACCTAATCTACAAGGTTCTGGTTCACAACATGAATTATGTCACACGCCGCGCGGAACTAGATGCAACAATTGATGAATCAACATGGGGATTTGGGGGATTTGCTGGTGACTGTGGCCGACGACTCATAAATAAACCAGTCTCGCGAGGTAAGCCTGGTACCATTAGCTTTGAGTACTCATTTTATGTTTCTATTTGTTGCTAATATCCTGGCGTCGACTCAACATTAGGTGGACAGGTTGCAATGGTATTTGACATCACTCGACGATATCCGAGAGCATATGTACATCGTCACAAGCTCCATCCGCGCCATCCTCCATTCAAGGCAGAAGGTCAATCAGAGGTCGTCATGTTGGTTGGAATGATCGATTTACTGATACAAGATGGATCAGATATTGACGAGAGGAGGAAGATTTCCATCCAAAACCCAACAAGTGCAGCTCATTACGATGCAAGGCAATGAGGTACGAAAATCCTGTGGTGGCAATTCAACAGTGCCAAGCAAAGGATGGAAAGAAGCCATACACCAAGACCTTTGTTTCGTTTCAGTCGACTGGTGGCACAAACATTATTGGTGTGAACAATCTTCCATCGGTGAAGTTGTACATTGGACAGAAGGAGAGAGGACGGAAAAAAGATGGATCAAAACGTGTTTATGGTATCGAGCAGAATGAGGCAAGGGAGACATACCTTGGCCACTACTACGGTCTTGATAATGCTGACCATATGATAAAGAATACAGGCAATCGGTACATTACGTGGAAATACTGGCATGCACCGTACCTTCATGCACAGTCCCTTGGGATCATTGCCGCATATGATATGTACATTGAATGCTGTGAGGGTAATCTTGATGTATCATGGGCAGTTGACGTGAAGAATAGGATGACGTTTGCGCAATTCCGTACCAAGTTGTCAGAGCAAATGCTATGCTACAATCCAGCGGATAATTTGTACCCTGGTGATAACACGTTTCGAATTAGCACTCGGATGCCCAAGGCTCGAAGGAAGTCAGATGAGAATGGTGATGCAAGAGTTGGAATCGGACCATCGGCGGATGGAGTGACAATGGAACATTATCAATTCACTCTGGGATCTGGCAGATTATGCACAACCGTGGAAGAAATTCGTGAGCATTTCAGGAGTGTGTACAATGACAAAGGGAACAACAGACAACCATGTGAAGCTTGTGGAACTCAGACAACCTGGAGATGTGGCTTGTGTGAAAAGGCAATGTGTACAACAACAAATCGGGTGTGGACTGGAAACAAATGCATTCTGGCGTACCACAGTCACGATTTCTTTGGATTATCTCGGAGCGACAGGGCCCAACTGGAAGGGAAGGATGTGAGGACATGGACACCGCCGAGCAATATTATTGTATCCAAAAATGCACGGAAGATAAAGAGGTGGAAGAAGGAGATGGCAAACAATACAATCAATGGTGACAAGGACAAGTAGTGAATATGGTCGGACTCGTGAAGATCAAATGTTTTGCATGCATTGTACAGCAGGGTACTTGTAATAGTTCAATTATTAATAGTTTAATTGAGTGGGGTAACACTTCTAAAGTGTCAAATATTACACATTTACAACTATTGCGAGTGAATAATAGTTGAAATATTAACGTTGTGTTGACCCACAAATTTGATGGATACGTCGGAATACTACACTATTGCGAAATTGAAAATAATACTTAAACTATTATTG
>JALLBK010000143.1:0-51990 GCA_036940085.1 Discostella pseudostelligera
AATATTGGCAATGCAGAACCAACCCGTGAATCATTTGATGCTTGGATTCCCAATGATGGAAGATTTGTCGTTGGCGACGGAGGCGGCTGCGGCAATAGTGGCGATGGAAGTGCCACCTGTGGGAGCAATGCCCACCCTGACGATGATGATTACGATGATGGTGATGAGACGGGGAATGGTCGGTGCTGCATTGTTGATGATGAAGATGCTGATGAAGACAATACAAAGCGAATACAGAAATTCGATATCATTGTCATCGGGATGCAAGAGGCGGCATTTCTTCATGACAATTCTTTCAATAATAATAAATCGGAACACGAGGACGGCAGTACAAAAAGTTCGAAACTTGATGTTCCTCCGGATGAGAATGATAATGTTGTGAAAGAGGTTAGTAGTGGCATTATCGATGAGGGTAATGTCGTTGCTGAAGGTGCTCTAGATTGTGTCGAGACAACAACATATGGTGTACTACTCGACACGGTCAACGATGGAGTGACCGAACTACGCAAGGGTAGTGAAAAGAGTGGACGACGGGTAGTACAAAATATTGGAAGGGGGAATTTGTTCATGAGAGGGTTGGGGATATCATCACCGAAGTTACCACTACCTCGAACCATTATCAAGACGTGAGTTTCAATTATTTTGATGGGAAGACGTGGGGGGAGTTGTTCTCTGCAAATATCTTTTGTTTCGTGTCTCATCATCAAATTCAATTACTCACCCCTATATTATGCATAGTCCAACAGTCCGGGAGCTGCAGAATCCATTCATTACACAGACAATGCCCTTGGCTGAGGACGATGCCACCACTCCTACGAACAACAACTCCAACAATCACAGTGCCGCAACTACCGCCACCACTGCATCGACCTGGAGTCTTAGTTATGGAACTAAAAAACTTCATGAATTAATCACCAACCGGTTACCGTCCTATGAAATCATAACCTCCAATTTACGTGGACAGATGCGTCTGTACGTGTTGGCATTGAAGAGTTTGGTGAAGGAGATTGATGATGTTCGTGTGGCCGGCGAGAATACGGGACTTGGGTCGGTGTTGGCGAACAAGGTATGGTCTCTCTACCCATCAATATCATGTGACTATCAATATTCATACCGTGTGATAATCTGTTGGATGTTCACTGATGCACTTGTTTCTTTTCTGTCTCGACAACAATAACTATGCGCATACCGAAAGGGAGGGACCATCGCGACCATGACCATTCGGGGTACACGTCTATCCTTCATGAATGCGCATCTTGCGGCCCACGAAGGTGCAACAAATTATGCCAACAGGAACCGAAGTCTCTATCAAATTCTTGCCGGTGCCAAGACCGATCCGTGCTACAACACACAAGATGCCAGCATTATTTCACATCATATGTTCATTTGTGGGGATTTGAATTATCGTATCAACTTTGATCTAGCGGACAATCGAACTGCCTTCGTGTATGGAGATGGGGAGAAGCCATCGTATGGAAACACTGCGTCGAATGGTCGACATTTTGGTAAGGCAAAGGAATTTATTGATGCCGAGGATTGGAAATCATTGGCTGCAGGTGACGAATTATCAATGGCATTGAGAAGGAAAGACTGTTTAGTTGGTTTTACTACGTTACCGTGCAATTTTCCACCCACATTCAAGTTGGCAAGATGTGAAGGATATCAGTACAAAGATGCGCGTACACCGAGGTGAGTGAGAGAGTGGAAAGTGAATGCTGTTTGACCATCATTGTTTGATTGTCCATAATCGCACCATTGTTTCATCGTTCGTGTCTCTAGTTACACGGATCGAATACTGTGGAAATCGGCTGACGGACTCGCCGACAATGTTGAACCACTCCTTTATGAACCATGTCCTGGTTTCATCACATCCGACCACAAGCCAATTCGGGGAGGCTATCTGGTGAAGACCATAAGTGGGTGAGTTTGACCCACGGCTCTTGCAATTTGCATCCTTTCGCTCCATGCACTCATTTATACAATTGGATTTGCTTTAGAAACTCGCTGAACCAAACACCACTGCTCAAAACGCATACTACATCACATCGATGTCACGACCGGAAGGTACATCTCCTAATATCTGATATTCAATGCACAGGCCTACCCGTGATGGACTCCCTTGCAATTGGAGGGCTGTGTGACCCGTACATTCAATTCATTTCCTACCCCAAATCGCTCTTGTACAATACAAAGAAAAAGACTTGGCCTTCCACGAAAGTTATCAAACGTACTCTAAATCCAGTTTGGGAAGAGGTGGTGCATGTGAGTTTAGATCAAGGTCCATGCAACAATAGTAATACGGCAATGGAACATAATCTCGCTGGATCCATGCTCTACTTGACGGTAATGGATGACGATTATTCACTCGACAATGAAGTTGTTGGTACGGTAGCTCTCAACTTATCAGACTTGTGCTCTAACCTCCACACTCCGGGACCATTTGCGGTGCAACGAACGGAAATTAAGAGACCCATACTACGGAATGGTAAAGAGTTTGGAACGTTGGAGTGCACCATTTCTTCGGCATATTGTTCAGCAAAGGAGGATAAGGCATTTGTTAATAGTGCAGAGAGAGCGAAATCCAGAGGAATGAATCCTCTCCTACAAGCAATTCGCAGGGTTTACTCATTTGATTGATGCATAGAATAGTTCACAAAACAATCCAATTTAATATTAGCAGATCTGTTGATTGTAAACTGATCGTTTCCTTTCCAACGCCATTTCACATGAGCACAACCACTCATTATCGATCATCTATCGATCAGCGTTCCCGTACGATCGCCCTAGCCCACCCTCCAAGACCAGTACCACACCCTACACCCCCTCTACTCAAAGCTAACACCTCACGTAACTTCCTATGCGATAAAACATACAGCACACGTGTCGGATCTGGCGATGGTATCAGTTCATGAGGTGTCACACCAAATACCTCCTTGCATAATTCCGTCCACAATTCATTGGCATTGGCCATAATCGACCATGAGTGACAAACACAGCACGCACGTGAGAGGGTAGTGGCGTCGCAGAAGGCGAGAATGGTGGGTATGATGTCGAGTGATAGGGAGGGAATATTAGTATCGTCGCCACTGCCGCTAATGGACGATGATGATGCGTAGTTGAATGATCGATAATACTGTTTCTTGAAGGATGATGGACAGCATGTGCTTGGCGGCAATGCTAGTAGATAATTTGCAGTAGTGGATGGTGGGAATCGAGGCATGGATGGATCCTGTATTATGAATATGAGAGAGAAAGAAAAATGGGGAAATCAGAAGTTGGTGCATGTGCACTCTCACAAATGTCGACAATGTAATGCAAATCAAACAGCAAACAACGTACACCCAAGTCAGTCCATCGCTGATGCTCCGTGTTCCTCTCATCTCCGTCCTTGCCATTTGATAGTTTCGCCATGGTGCTACTAAATAATGGAGTAATTATTGCTGGAGCTGAAGTGCCGATCAATGATATCTACTTCTCGGATTAAATGATGGAAGAATTCTTGGCTGGACTTAAAGGTGAGGCATCGAGAGTCGGAGTGACGTCTTTATCGTAGGTCGCTGACACCAAATCAGCGATTAGAGGTTTTCCGAAGCGAGCTTCCCGCCAAATATTATGTGCGTCAAATCCAAGTTCCCGCCAAATCTTTCGTTACGCGCCAGCGGTGGCGATGTTCCCGCCAATATTCCATTCGCCCAGCAGCCACACACCATTCACCATGGCTTTGGTGCACCAGTGCTTCACTACGCAGGTCCCAACCATGAGCAGTGGCGGAACGGAAGGTCCAGCAGCGGCACAATCAACAGCATCTGGTGATGTTGAATCCAATAGCGACAAATCATCCGTTGTAGCTGGCATAGCAACAACAACAACATTGAAGTACACCGACGACGACATCAAGATGATGTCAGCCACATTGGATTATGATTACGATCCAGACATGATGGCGCGATACATTCATTTCTACAAAACTGGTCAAGACATTCACACTCCAAGTATTAAGGAATCCATTATTGGTATTATCGACGATGCTAGCCCTGCTGCTACAGACGACCAGAACAACAATGGCAACAAGAAGCAGAAACGAACCTGTAAAAAGCACATCTCACCCATCATACTCGAAACCCGTCGTACCATCCAACTATGCTGCCGCGACAACAATTTGCCATTGGCACTCCAAACCTTCCACAAGGCTCTACGCAACTTGATTAAATTAGAAGCGCAGGTATTTTATCAATTATTGAATTTATGTGAGGGTTCGTTTACGGAACGGGAGGGGATGGTGCATGTTGGTACACCGAAACAGCGAGTTACCAAAAAGGAGAATGATGATGATAATGATAGTAATAGTATGGGTGTGAATGCCATGGAGAAAGAGTGCAATGCCAAGCTGTCACCACCACCATCCACTGAAACAATCTTGAAACTCTCTCTCCAACAACGATTACATCACGCCGACCATATCCACTCCTTACTCACCTCACTTCACATTCCTCTCATTGAACAAGCCTACACGGCATTGATACGACTATCCTCTCGAGGACGAGATTTTGAACGTGCTGAGAAATATTTAGATGAAGCCGAACGAACTCCGCAATGTAAAGTCAAATTACGAATGTATTCGAGTTTGATACGGGGGTATTGTGGTGAATTTGATGCAAATGAAGATGAGGAACAATCCGAGGGTGACAAAGCAACTGAAGCTGATTATAATGCTGGACTCGTTACGGTACTTCCGACACACCAGCAATGTCATCATCTCCGAGAGCGATTGGTTCAAGCATTGAGGGTGTGGAAGCGCATGTATGATCACAGTGGGGGTCTCTCGACTGGACATCCCAATTATCATACTGCAAAACAACAACAGCAGCAGCTAGCAGTAGGAGACAACGCCCAACAACTCTTTGGGGAAGGAGTTTCGCCCAAAATATCCCTCTCGGAATGTGAATATGTGGCATTGATGAAATGTGCCACTACATTGCACGACGTACCACTTATGGAACGAATCATGAGTGATTTGGCCGATATGGTACTCGTGCCGGGAGTGGCTACTACCGAATCTATATTGAATTGGTTTCGTTCCGATAGAAGCCATTATTCTACGACGACATTATCCAATGGTGCAACTAGTTGTATGAATGCATCTGTTTTGGAACAAGTTGCATTGCCTCCTCGAGATGATCCATCACAACAGCTTGGATCCGTAACGAATGATAATGGGAAAGGATGGATAATGTATTGGCAATGCAGGGTAGTAGACTCAACCACTGGTGAACTCTCCCTTGGTGCAGCTGAATGCAGTAGCACAACAAAAACTGCAAGCATTCTTCCGAATGAAACCGTAAGGTACCGATTGAAACCAGTGGAATTGACCAGCAGAGCTTGGAGAGCAATGCGAGATATGAATAATTCAATTGTACTCGAGGGGACGGTGGAGGGAAATATCAGTCAGTATCAAGGTGGTGGGAAGGGGAAGAAACGTCCTCGGGGAAGCAGTGGTGGAGTTCATGGCAATGCTACTAGTCAACATGGTGCGAGAACTCATTCCAATATGAATAGTAACAGCAACAATAACTCTCAATGGAGAACAAAGGTTTGGAAGAAGTTTGAGGCTTTCATTGAGGAACATCCACCGTACAATATTGTTATTGATGGAGCGAATGTTGGATACTTCGAACAGAATTTTGCTAATGCACCGAGGCACATTGATTACAAGCAAATTGATGGACTCCTTCGGCACTTGTTAGAGCCAGCGTCTTATTCCAACGACCACCTTCAACACCAGCAGCAGTATGGCATCATTCTATTCTTACATGAACGACATTTCTCTTCCAAACTTGCACCATCATGGGCCAACAACCTCTTCCAATCATGGGACAGCAACATTCCTCCCTACAATCGACTCACTGTGTATCGAACTCCAACGGGATTTAATGATGATTGGTTTTGGATGCATGCTGCTCTCATCCATGGAGGAAAGAAAGGCATGCCATCTGTGTTGGCGATTACCAATGATGAAATGCGTGATCATCATTTCCAGATGCTTGCTCAGGGGTCGTTTTTGCGATGGAAGGAGCGTCATCAGGTTCATTTTGACATTGGGCAATGGAACAAGGATCTCAAACGACGAGAGGTATTATTGCAATATCCAAGTAGTTATAGCAGGCGTATTCAGCGGGTGAAATGTGATGATAATGATGGACGAATGGAAGATGCTTTTGTGATACCATTACCAAAGAAGGGAGACGAACGAAGGTTTGCAGACGGACTGCACGTGGCAGAGGAGGGTGTGCCGAACGAAGAGATGTACATTGTCGTTCAAAGAGTTGTATAGTTCGTGGGTTGTAACGGGTAACGGGTCACTCGATTTTGTAGTAGGAGTATCTATTGGCTGCGGAATGAGTGCTGATCCCTGCTGATTTTATGTCTCAGATACTTCTATCGACTGTCGGTAAGGGCAGACGCGAACTCGGCGATGATTTTCTCACCGTAGGAATGTCGCTGCATGGATTTTTTGGACGGTTGATTTGGATATGATCTCTAAAGGATAGAGTGATGAGCATGCATGACATAAAGAGTTCAACACTCCACCACCAGCATTCAAACAAAGATCTCCATTTCGATTGATGGTACTCCTATCAAGAGAGTGAGTTGTTTGACCTGTCAGTGAGATATGCGTGCAGAAAAAGGTTGGTGTGTTCTTTTCTAACGGTGATATTGCCTCCAGCTTCCGCATCTACACCGATAATTCCGCCAATTCAATATCGAAGATCTTTCCGATCGATCTTACGCTGTTTCTGATGCAGGTGTCGATTCATCTGCATGGCTATACCAAAACGCTATCACTAACGCGACATCGACACCCATCGGCGGCGCTGACTGGAATCTCATCAACTGTTGCGGAAGATATGAGACTATTTTTCTCTCCTGCATGGCGGCATATCTAGTGATCATTGCCATCCTATGGAAAACGATCCTTATGAAGCCGATGAAACTTATTGCAGTATTTGTTCACGGTAAGTGGATGCGATGATAAGCCACATTTGTCACCAAACTATCAGCTTATGAGTTATTTTTTGTGAATTCGACATGCAGAGATGGGCCATGCCACTGCTTGCTGGATGAATCGAAGTGCACGGCAACGAGGGAGGTGTTACAAAATATGTTGGTGGTTGGCGATGGTTCATCATACCCGCAGGTACTGCTCACGCCTTGATTGATGCCTGCTCAGACATCTACAACAACAATTGTTGAACTTACTTTGTGTGCCTAATCTTATTAAAAAATTTCGGACAGGGTACGTCGGAGGGAGCTTTTGGTGTGCAGTCTTCGTTAAAATGAGTGGCAATAGATGGGGAAGTTTGGCTGCGTCGCTATCCTTCTTTGATTGGCTATACTGATTTCCTTGCGCTACTTTCCCAACCGAATTATGGTGATTCTCAACCTTGGATTCCTCGTTCTCGCTGTTGTGTTCATCTTGGTTGAGTTTCTTTTTATGAACCGTTCCTTCAGTATTTGACGTTATTCTACGGTGTCTTGTTCATTGGCTCGTTTTCAATCTATTACATCTACGATGACTTGATTACGAGGACAGTGGAAGGTTCGGATGCTCATGCCTGCCATAAGCTGATTCCTTGCTGCATGCCTAGATGCGTCGGTGTGCAGTTTGGTTTGGTTGCGCTAGCGTTTCAGGGACTAGGCCTCTACCTTGCACTTGTGTGGACGTCGACGTGATTTGAACCGGTAGTGAAATGCCTTGTTCCAATTCAAGGGTTTCCATGTGACGACTACATTTGGATTAAACCCGTTAGTGACGTGATACACCACGCACGTCGTCCTCACGAACATCATTTATTTGTCCAATTTGTTACTATTAACGCCCTCGCATAACCCTCGGAACCGATTGCAACGGCCTTGCCATCTGTAGGGAGGGACACTGTATATCTAAACGCATCATTGGGTTCTTCTCCATTCATGTCTCCGACAAGCTGTATCCATTTTGATCCAAACGCATGACAAAGACATAACAAGCTCTCTAAGCAGTGGGCTCCGAGTCGTCCATTACCTCGTATCTCATAGATTGAAGCGAGTCTATCACCTCCTGTGATGGCCCAACCAATGTCGAATTCCGTATACAACACTCCGCCTCTGCAAGTTGGAGGAATGTGCACTCGTCTGACCCGGTCGAGAGTGTGGGAGCATACTCATTGACTTGGCTACATGTCATGTTTCCGGAAATTAGTTCGGAATAGATGGCATATCCCTCGCAGAAGGTGCAAGACGATGAGGCTACTACTGATGCCAATGACGATGTTGTCGATGTAGATGGAGCATACGAGGCTGGAGCATCTGTGGATGGAGCATCTGTGGATGGAGCATCTGNATGTTGTCGATGTAGATGGAGCATACGAGGCTGGAGCATCTGTGGATGGAGCATCTGTGGATGGAGCATCTGTGGATGGAGAATCTGTGGATGGTACCGATGTGATTGGAGACTCCGAGTCAATTACAATTGAAGCAGCTGCTGACGGAGCCAATGTCACTGTAGACATTGTCTCTCCTTCTATTGTCTCTGTTGGCGCCGTTCCGAGAGGGTTGTTTGTGCCGATGGACTCGTTATTGGTCTTGGAATTCGTTATCATCGTCATGACAATCGATGCAGTTATTGCCCCAATAGCGATCGACACCAAACCAAGGAAAATATAGTATCCTAAATTCCTTTTCCACCAGCCCCGATGACGATTATCGGGAGGAGGAGGAGGCAATCTACTATTCTGATCAACCTGAAATGGAATTGCATCACAAACTTCTTCATCAACAAGGGTTGTTTCAAGTATAGTGATTGGTGGTTGAGCTGGAACTGCCAAGTTTGCTGGATTAGAACTTATCGACACCACCACATCATCTCCATCCTGACTAGTTCCTGGTAGTTTTTGTTTATCGTGTTCAATCATCGATACAGTTGAATTGATTCGGCCGAAGGAGGAGGATGAGGAAGAGCCTTGAATTTCACCGCCGGATTCATTGGCAAAGACGGGTGGGGCTGAAGGTTGATTGAGCGCATGCCCTGACAGGGATGAATCGGACTCCGATGGCAAAGGCAATGGATTATTTGGTGGCGGACCATTGGAGTCAGAAGGCTGAGGAAGATGGGGCGATGGGTCATCAGATTTGGTATCTAAATACCTGCACGTATTATCATCATCACGATGCGTATTCAACAAACCATTGTCGCGCAACCAAAGTTCAAAGATTTGGAATTTGTTCCCCGCCACTGGAGATGGAGATGAGGTGGATGGCAATTCTTCATTTTGATTGGTAATACTCGTGGTGGAAGAAGCCAAATCTGACATTTGACATTTGATATAAATTGTTATCATGAATAATTGAACTGAAATATGAAAAAGAAGTTGTTGGCACATACCTACGTTAATCAAGGTGTGGAGCCATATTCGTCATGTGGCAGAGCAACCATAACCCCCAATCGCTTCGCTTCGCATTTTACATCGATTAAGGACGCAGCCTTCCAATTGCCGATGAGTGCCACATCATGGTAACGGTAACGGTAGAGATTTACAGTTCTCATCTCCATTGCACATCGCGAATTCCCACCGCGAAGGAAATGATCACTGAAAGCGTCACATAGTGAGTGAAATATTGAACGATCCATGGGCTACGACCGAGAATTGAATGGGATTATGATGGCCATTCGGGCCGATAATAATATGATCGGCACGATGAAGGAGAGGCACCGACAAATAAAGGCGGGAAGCATATTTGGCGATAAAAATGTGCCTACGTGGCGGGCGGCAAGTTGTTAGGAGTAGAAGAGATGGCGGGAAGAAGATTNGGCGGGAAGCATATTTGGCGATAAAAATGTGCCTACGTGGCGGGCGGCAAGTTGTTAGGAGTAGAAGAGATGGCGGGAAGAAGATTTGGCGAAGAAATGTGGCGATAATATTTAGCGGGACGCTTGCTCGCCCGCCCCCCGGCCCCCCATCCACTCAAAACTGCAGCGCGAGACGCGAGACGACGACGATGAACGATGACGGCGGACGGCGGCATAGTATCTCAACACCCGCATACCATAGTACGCCACATCCCTCCCCAAAGACTCTCGCATCTCTCGCATAGACCACTACCGCCCTATTCATCATTCACTTTTTATTATTGAAACAAAGTAGTTCCCATTGCCATTGAAAAAATGACCAACAATCTAGGAGCACAGGCAGCGTCCATGGTGGATGATAAAATTCGAGAATTCCGCACCCTCCAGGAAGAGCTGAACGAACATCGCTCCAATTTGGGGATGCTTATGGCGCAGAGGAATGAGAATGAGATGGTGAAACAGGTGCGCAGTATGTGGAGTCTGTGCCCTATTTCATGTATATATTACATCATCCATGGTTTGTCGGCGTCACAGCTGCCGCCTAGCTGCCGCGCGACCTTCGACTGCATTTGCTTACTAACACTGTGTTTTGTCTATCGATGTACAGGAGCTAGACATTTGCGACCAAGAAGCATCTTCAGGATCGGATTCGGTTGTATACAAGCAAGTAGGCCCAGTCTTGATTAAAAATGATTTAGATGAGGCAAGGGAGACAGTTGAAAAGAGACTCGAATTTATCACGGGAGAAATGTACGTTTCATTTTCATTCTACCCGTGGCAAGCACAATATTGCGTATAATAAGTCTCAATCCGAAAATTTTACCATATATCCTCTCGACCAAATATATTCGCAGCAAAAAGACAGAGTCGTTGGTGACCAAAAATGAGGAGCAATCTGAACAGTTGGCAATGAAAATTCAGGAGATGCAAAGTGCGTTGCAAAAAGCTGCGGTGGAAGCTGCCAAAGCGGCTGCTCAGCAAGCTGCGTGAGTCGATCAGTAATAGTGCTTGAACGAAGCGCGGAGGTTGTCGAAGGGGGCATGCTTGATATTGGAATATTGCTGCAAATGACACTGGCAAACTGCGGCAGAAAGGCAGGACGCTATCAAATATCTTTGGGACATGTGACAAACCATCGTCGTCTTCTTTGATACAGACAGCTTTCTAATATTTAGATCAGTGCTTCATTATTCACTCAATCAATACTATCCTGCTTTGTCACTTTCAGTAGCTAAGCTATCAATATCATCGTTCATTGGGAAGGTTAAGAATAACCAAATGTCGAGAAGTCCTTGACAGTCACCGTCAAATTGACCTTCACTGTCCTATCACTACTGACGACTCTGGTTACGGCCCGCCCTCCTCCTCTCGCCACCATCTTGCTATCATAATACTCTGGATTTGTCCCCAGCAACCAATTCACAGCCTGAACAAACCAACTGCCACTCACCGGACGGTACGTCTTTAGATACTTTGTACATCGACCCGGACTCACCGGAAGTAAAAGACTAGCATACCCACGCACGACGTCACGGCCCATGAAATCAAATCCATAGATGGATATGACGAGACGAGGCCAGCCATATGGGTTGGTCGATTGGAAAGAGATCTCGATGGGAAAGTTCCAAACTATCTCGTTGCCCCAATCCTCATCGATAGGATTCATCACACCCTGTCGTCCAACTTGGGACAAGCCCATTGAAACACCATGAACAATCTCCCAATCTGGCCCGTACTGGAAGGAGTAGCGACAGTACAACTGGTCGGTTAGGGACGAGGTCGAAGACTTTGCAGACTCTACATGCCCGGTGATCATTACGAAAAATGAAGATGTTTGGGTCGATCCAGTAGTAGCGCTGGGATCCAGTGCCAGCGGCCGATTGATCTTCGGATGAAGGTGGCTATTGGAAGGGAGTTGGTTAAGAGAAGGGACGTTACTCTTGGTCGATTCAGATTGTTGGGAATCGGAAAGGAGTGGGAGTGGTGTGTCGCTGTCACTATTACTGATCTCCCCATTTGCACCACCTTTGGACCTCAACTCTCTTGACGACGAGCCTAGAAATCGAACGCTTGTACTCTGCAAGAGCTTTGACGTGGAATCAGATTGTAACATCGAAGGTTGATATGATGACGACATGGTGCATGGCGATTGTTTGTCTCTCCCGACGAAGTCGAAGTAGTTTCATTTCAAAATTCAAAATTTTGCCAGCGGTCAGCTGATTATGATGATTTCTCACACCTGAACCTGGTCGACTAGGTTCAGGTGTTTGATGCGTTGCTCCTCAAACACATTCATGGCGTCCTCCCAACTTACATTATTCCTCGGTAGTTCAATACCAAACTGGAACAAAAGTACCGATCTGATGTGATCTTTAGTAAGGACTCGCTTTCGACGTTCCCCCGTCCGAAGCAACCAATTTGCCTCAGCTAGTAGCGATTGCAGCTTTTGACGCTCCTGGATTGTTCGTTCGCTATCCTGCTGTCTGAGCTTCTCTTTGATCAATAATTTGATCTCCGCCAAGTCACGAGCGATCACCTTGGCTTCATCTGGTGTCAATTCTTCAAGATCAACTTCTCCATCATTGACAACGGATGAACTCTCAGTGTGGGTTAAATGCTGCCGTTCTCGCTCCTGCCTTCTCATCAAGTTATCCACCATTGCTAATAATTCTTCGGGTCGGAATGGCTTAGGCAAATACCCATTAGCACCGGCCTTATATCCTTGAATCCGATCCGACACCATTGCCTTCGCAGTTAATAAAATTACAGGGATTTGTTCCAATGAATTTGGATAGTTCATTGCATTCAGATCCGCTAATTGCCCACTATTCTCTTGGTCATTGAAATAGGCCAAAAGTTCTCGAATAGCGTCAAAGTATTGCATTGCCTGATCTACTGGAGTGATGATTTTGTCGAGTTGAACATTGCTCTTTCCATCGACGATGGCATCTAATAGTTCGAACTCGTCTTTGTCGTCGTATCTGCCGTCACTACCGCTCTCTACCTTTTTCGGTCTCCCTCTTCTCTTCTCCTTCTTCTCTGGCCGCCCAACATCAGCCATGTTATCTGGATTGTCCATGGGAGAGCAGCGGCGCAATATTTCGAGCAGCTGCACTCCATCAATACCGCCTGGCATGCGTATATCTGAAATGATGCAGTTTGGCAAACGCCAAGGCTGATAATGATCATGATCGTGACTCTCGATCCAAGGAGGAGAAGATTTTCGAATATTATTGGCCACTTCTTCTTCTCCCTCGTCTAAATTATTCATCGAAAGTAATGTCCAAGAGCATGACCAAAGCATCATTTCTAGAAACGTCATTGGACCATCGCACGCCGTAATAACTGAATATCCCATGGAGTGTAAATAATCCCCAATGGCAAGTCGTATTGGTGATTCATCGTCAATAAGAACAATCCAATGTTTGGATCTCCATTCTTCACCTGTTGTATTCAATGCTTTACCAGAAAGATGTGTCGATGCAAGTATTGTTGATGGGTGTTCTGTATCCATGTCGAGAAAAGATTCGTCGCCAGTGAAGGGTGCAATGGTCCCTAAATCAACAAATACTCCATCAGAAAATGCTGCATTATCGCTATTGTTATCGTGATCAAATTGTGCAGAACTCAAAAGCTTCGATTTAGCACGACGACTCATTCTCATTGCTCTCTGCTGCAAATAGTTGTCATGTCTCCTTCCAATCATCTGAATTGAACATGTGTTGCGATGCTGCTTGCACCAACGAGGATGGAAGATGTAATCGCTGTAGACAAACGCTGTTGCTGCAGCAGCTATCTGGTAAATTGAGTTGGGAGTAAGAATAATCATTGTCTTAGCCGACAATGTCATGGCCAATGACCGCCGAGCAGTAGATCGCCCCTTCATTTTATGACATCGAGTGGCGCTGCCAGTGTATACTCACATCACTGAAAAACAAGAATCCGATGGGAAGATACGTGTTTCGCTAGTAATATCTATGTTGCTGGTATTCAATTTTGACGCAACTGGTCGAGCGGTTCCCTCTATGATGAGCAGCAATTCGAATATTGGTGGTGGTTTTGGGGGGCGATGAGCGGTGAGATGATATGCAGAGATACTCTTGGCCAGAACGTCGATGCTCCACAATTACCGAAAATGCAGCGACAACGATGAAACTGTAACATTGCACAATGAATCCCTAACAACGTCGGCATCGATTATCAGAGGATTTGGTCTTGTTGCTGCGGACGGCTGCTGCCGTAGTAAGTGACCGTAGGCTGCCATGGTTCATGTTCATGCAGAAGCAGACGGCCGACAGCTAGCGGCCGACCACTGAAACTGAAACCGTCGAGCGACGGACAGACCCAATAACTCAGACTTCCACGTGGAATACAGAGGCGGAGACACGGACGATGGACAGACAAGATTTCCACGGGGCAGCATAAATTGGCGGGAAAACCGATACCCCCACCGTCAAGAGCAACCAACAACAACCCAAACGACAAACGACAGTGAAAATCGAATGCATAACGATTGTGACGATAAGTAGATGAAAGTCTCTCAGAATTTATGCTTTCCAAACTGCGGCAGCTCGACGAGCCGGAAGTGCAAATAAATGTTTACGTTCATGATTCCTTACATTCATTTGAGCACTATCGACTATTGTCGACAAGTCGAATGCGACTATCGTCATCATTCCGACTCATCATCGGACCACACAATGCCCTCCTGCACTTCATCCTCCTCTTTCAGTGCATTGATATTATTCAGGTCTTCCTGATTTACGACTGCCTTCTTCTTTTTCTTCATTGTTTTCTTTGGTTGCGGCTTCGGTTCCATTTCATCACTACTATCTCCTTCATCTTCGTTCTCATCGTTGTTCCTTTTCCGCTTATTCTTTGCGTCCTTCTTCTTAGATGAATCAGCTACCTGATTGTTTTCCTTTCTCAAAGGCTGAGTTGCAGCCTCCAACCGTTTCTCCTTTGCCACTGCCGACTCATACCGGTCTCTCATGCTAGGTACATTGACAGGCTTTAGAGCCTCCAGACGACGGACCTCCTTTGGTGCATCTACTAATGTCGACCGACCATTGATGGCAAAGGCGGAGTACTTCTCACAGAGCTCAATGGTACCCTTAGAGTATGCGCGCCAGGTTCCGTTGGAGATTTCCTTATTGAACTGGTGTTGCACGGAATAGTTTGCACTGTCAGCAATCATTGTTGAACCAAAGAAAGAGCAAAGCCTCATCAGAACACCACACTTACTTTTCTCAACCTCTGTAGTATTGTAAAGGTAAACTCTGGAAATCCAGGCGAATACCGATACATATCAACCTCTCTGTTCAGCAAAACAAACGTCTCCTTTAGAACGCTGTCAAGTTGTTCCATCGTACGTAAAGTGTTCTCCTTCGGCAGCTTTAAGATCAAAGGAAGACGCAACCCTCGCACCGTTGTCGCAGATTTGTTCTTCGATCCCTTTCCAGCATCGCGGAGAGGCTTCATTCCCACCTCCTTCATGTCCAATATACCCATCAGCAGACTGGTAGTCGGAATAAAAGTCTCGGTAGAGGCAGCCAACTGTTGCAATAGACGAACACAGTGCAGCCGTAGCGGGACGAATAATGCGGTAGGGACAAGCCGGCATACTCCAAAGATAATTTCTGTCATCGGATACAAGAGCGATCGCAGAAGGTTAGCCTCTTCATCCTTGCCAAAGCCCCCTCCCAGCTTGCTCATCGATCCATCTTCCCCGTCCGAATTTTCACTTGTTTTATTATTCTTTCCACAAGCAGCACATAACACCGCCACCCACAACTTCAAACAGTGCACATACTGCCAACAGCATACGACACTCTTGCTCTCGGGAGTTTGCTTCATCATTGCCGAACGTAAATGCAATGCCAATTGACGAATGTAAATGAATGCATGCTGGTAGGCACTTGCATAATCCAGGGTATACAATTCCACGATACAATTCCCCATAAACGTCAATGTCGGGAGTACACTGGTAACATTGGACGCGGTACCA
Source organism: Discostella pseudostelligera (assembly GCA_036940085.1). Classification (NCBI taxonomy): domain Eukaryota; phylum Bacillariophyta; class Thalassiosirophyceae; order Thalassiosirales; family Thalassiosiraceae; genus Discostella; species Discostella pseudostelligera. Next base: position 15,894 of record JALLBK010000143.1, read on the forward strand.
AACTTGGATCGTTTTGCATAACTCAAGTACGTGAGCTTCAAACAGTCCTCAATAAATGGGTAAGGTTGCGTAATGGCGAGTTGTCGAACACGCAAGAATGCATGCAGTCGAACGGTATTGTATTCCTCGGACGTATCCAGTGGTGCACACCATAATTGTACACATGCCTTGAGATACAGCTTGGCAAGTTTGGTGTACGCAGTAAAATACGGAATGTATTTGGCCAATGACGACAATACAAATTGCAATAGCTTGGCTTCTTTTCCAGCCTCCGAGAGAATGTGTAGTGTCGATTTGAGGAATGATTCGATTAGTGGACGTATTGCTTGCCAACGGGGTGATTTGGCAAGTTTCTTGGGATGTAATGGTTTGTTCTCGTCGAAAGTCACGGATGATTCCTTGTCCTTTGGAGTAGCATCGTCGCCAGAAGATTCCTCGTCATCGTCATCATCATCGTCGTCGTCCGGCTCATCCTTCAACAGATGGTGATAAAATTCCTCATGACACTGTACCAAACAAACTGCCATTACTCGATCAAACACCACAGGACTTGTGAATTGAAACTCTTTCTTCTTCCTCTTCCCAATTCCTGCACCAGCACCATTTTCTTCGTCACTATCCTCCTCCTCTCCCTTATCTTGATCTTGCTGATTGGCATCACTCAAATGACACGCAGTCCTATACGCTGAAATAATACGTTTCAACCCCTTGATGGAATGGGCGGCGAATGCACCCTGTTCCAATTGTTGCAATCGTTGTGGTGTGAGTAGAAATTTATTCTCGGCGGCCTTCTGCTGTTTCTTGAAATGAGATTGCATTGCATACTTCTCCTCCTCTTCGTTTTCATCCGATAAAATGTCGTTGGCTATACCATCCATGGCATCTTCATCTTGCATATAATCCTCTCCCTCTTCATCCATGTCATCATCCTCATCGTCTTCATCATCATCATCATCATCATCGCCAAATTCAAGCAACGAGCTCTCATTCTCTTTCAAGTATTTATGAAATTCTGGATCCTTCGAACTTAATTGTTCGAGCTGACGTTTGAGTCGCTGTTCGGATGCCTCGATATCTTCTTCCTCGGAGCCGAGGGAGGCGTAGGAGTCGACACTGCTCTCATCGTCATCTTCACGGTCATCCTCGCCTTTTTCATCTGCATCATCACCTATGCCATTGCCCATGACTTCGGCGCCACCGTCGTAATCATCTTCTTTCTCAATCTCGCCATCACTATTATCGCTCCATTCATCTTCTCCCCCCATCACCGCCTTCTCAAAGAAGGAATCCATATCCAACTGTCCCAAATTATCGGCATTCAAAAAATCATGTGAGTGCCGTTCTTGTTCTGCTTTTTCGGCATCTTCCTTGCGGGATGAAGTTGCACTAGTAGAAGCAGCAGATCCCTTGCCACCTTTTTCCTTCTTGGCACCACCACCGCCACTACTGCCGCCACTGCGCTTCATCGTAAGTTTACCCTTCTTGGCCAATTTGGTACCCTTCTTTTCGAGTGCCTTGGCGGCGCCACCGCCTGTTTTGGTGTTGAATTTACGTGATCGTTTCGTTGTTTTTACCATGATGATTATGATGATGATGTTGTTACTAATTATTTATTGATTGCCTCGATAGACTAGGGTGCTGCTTGGGTAAAATTTGATGGACCATTTGCATAGGATTGATCATCGCTCTTCATTGCCTCGATCGACCGTCGACCGCGATCTTTGATTGGTTGGCTCTCCTTCGCTTGTGTTAGTTGTGTTTGATGGTGCATCAAACGTTCCCGCCATATCGACGTCCAGACGGGAAGATCTCGTCTGCGTCTTTCCCGTCATTTCGGTTGAATTCCGACGTAGATTTCTGTAGAAACGTAGGGCGCCAATTTTAAATTACATTTTAAAACTCAGAAAATACAGTATGATTCTACATAATGAATTCCGTAGTGGAGACATACTGCACTCATCTGACGGTGACGTGTGTCAGCCTCGTTCTTTGTCTGACGCGCACACGACGTCGCGTCGGGTCGGTTCACCAAAGAAGAAAAGCACAAAAAATAACAAGGCCGACCATGGCAATGGCCGTCACCATAACCACAACCGCAGCCATAGCAGTAACATATTCCCATCGTCGACTACCAGCAACAAGATATCTCCATTTGCTATTGCATAAATCAAAGCATCGTTCTACCAATCAGAAGATAAACTGCATCGGCACATCAACGTTCCTTCTCGGCCTTCCATCGTCATCGGTACCACCCCACGCTAACAATAATATCATGAAGCTACAGCTGGCTTCTCCGTTCCTTGCGGCAGCATTCTCATTCTCATTTCCTTCTCAAACCAGCGCGTTTCTTACTAATCCGTCCTCATCATGGCAGAAGAGCATGACAGCACCCATCCTATCATCATCATTATATACTAACCAGCGGCGATTCGTATCATCGTCCATGAAGGAGCTTTCCGTCGCTGCTGCCGCCTTTGACGAATCTACCACCACTGCTTCCGAAACAGATACTTCGTCAGAAAACATGATTGTCAAGGGAGAAGTACTTTCCTATTACACATCAAGTTGCAGTAGTGGATCAGGAGCAACACTGGTCGCGGTGAAAATTTGTGAAGAAGATTTACTATCCTCTCCCATGAGCACTCCCATTACATCCTTGTCAGCATCTGGTTTGAGTGCAGGAAGTAGTAGTGGTGGAAGTGTGCCCATGGCTGGCAGTTTAGAACGACCAATTGGGTTAGAAAATGCATTGTTTTCCAAGAGCAGCAGTACAATACCGTCAAAGGATGCGGTCAAAAGCAGTTTGAAGAGGGTAATCGGTACGTTTCTATGCATAGCTACTATTCCCCCATTTGTTGACTCCATTTTCATTCATTGCTGGCCTACAACATCATTTTCTTTGCACACATTTATCTCCTTCCAGCCGATGGAGACCCAACTGGACGAACAGTATCCTTCTCCAATGGTTCCAAAGGCATAGTCTTGGCGCATCGTCATCCAATCTCGTTTGTGTTGATTGATGCCTCCACAGTTGCAGTGGATGGATATACTGTAGGCGATACATGCAGCATCTCCACTGAATTGGCATCACTTACTCCATCCTCCATACCTCCTGGTTCTACTGTCGATTATTTGGGTAGACATGTTTGTCTCCTCAATGATGGAAGTGTTAGCCGATCGTTGCCCAAGGCAGCATCAGCATCGTCCTCAACCAATGGTGCCGCCGCCGATGGACAATTGTTCGATATGTGGACAACGAAATTGAATGACGTTTCACCCATTATATCCTCCTCCTCCATCCTAACTGGACAATCAAAGGATGAACAACGTCCTATATTTGTACCAATTCCAAAAATATCAGATATTGGATTGATTGATTCACCATTGGTTACGGGAATCACTGCAATTGATGCCTTGACTCCAATTGGATTGGGACAGAATATGTTGGTCATTGCCGAGGGAGAGGATGATGACCATGAAATGAGTGGAAAAGTGAATAAGCGAGGCTGGATGTTGAATTTACTACGAAATGTGGTGGAAAATAACAAGAAGTACGATGGTACTATGAGATGTTATTACTGTTTGACATCTGGTGATTCGAAAGTTCGGACAAGCGTATGGAATGGCATTTTGGAAGCTGGTATACAAGAGGATATTGTCACGTTGTTCTCCAATCATGATTCGAGTGCATCATCGACCAACAACAATAAGGATGATGCCAGCTTAGTAGCCGCCGAAGCCGTGGCCGTGGCTGCCGCGGCATGTACGCTCGGAGAACATCATGCATTAACTACCGGTGGTGATTCTGTAGTCATCATCGATGACATCAACTTACACAAGTCACTTTGGGATATGACAACTCAAGAACTAGTCAAGGTATACGGAGTCAATGCCGTCGTTGAGGCTGATCTCAATGGTGGGAGTTCGTCAGAGATGCGAGGTTTCTTCTCGGGGTTGATCCAACGTGCCGCGCGGTTCAATGTGAAGAAGGGCGGGGGGAGTGTGACATTGATACTGTTGTCGACGCTTCCCAATCTTGATGAGGATACAATCCACGACGATACTGAGGATGAGCCAACGTTCGATGCCTCAGATTTTGATTCCATGTCTGAGAAGATAAAGGATAGAATTGCCATGCTCGTCAAGGCTAAGGTGCCATTGACACCAACCAACTTGCGAAAAATCAAATTGCCAGTGCCCAAACCATCGGAGAATGAAAATGTCAAAAGACTAGCACTTCAACACGTGGAAGATTTAATCAGTATGAGTGATGGTCAAATTTGGTTCGATGTGAAGCAAGATCGTAGTCCACCACTTGACCCATCACGTAGTTTGACACGCGTCGGAGTGGGTGCTGACACTCGGAATTGTCGAGCGGATGCACCCGCCTTACGGTCGGTGGTTGGAAGCTTACGTTTTGAATTTCAGCAAGCAACAGACATGATGGCTCCTAATTCCGAGGAGGGGGTAGGGAAGAATTTGAAGCAAGCGCAACGGCGGGATGCCTTCTTACTAGCCATGCACCAAGAACCGAATGAGGGTCGGAAATTATCTCAGGAATGCGTGTTGCTGCTTGCTGCATCCCGTGGGCATTTAGATGCAGTCATAGCAGATGGAGGGATGCCGGGTACAATGAAAGGAAAAGAAACTTTGGCTGGCATGTTACAATATCTTCAAAACGAGGCTCGTGAGATAATGCAATCCATTGATGAAACGTTAGATTTGAGCTTCGATGAAAGGAACGTACTGGATGAGGCGATTCAAGAGTACTTCTCATGAGTGGGTGAAGGTGGCATTGTGGAAAACATCTGAATGAGTAGCATTCATATTTAACTTGATCTGAGCTTGATCATTAGCGGCGAAGACGAAAATAAGGACTGTATTACTAGGTATGACCTCATTTATCAAACTCATTCTAGTTTACTCCAACTCCGTCGTAAGCCCCGAGCGATAAGTACCAACCGGATCATCGCAAGAAGAAGTAGTGCTTTTTGACAACGTAAATTCCAGCTGTACATGCTATCAAGAGTGAGAATGCGAGGCAATTGACGATGTCACCGGACGAAACGTCAAAGGTGTAAATCATCAGGTCGCCTACACCACGAGCGATCGCCGACTCGAGAATGACCACGAACGAGTTATCAATGGTAAATTTCTTTATCTGCCGAGGAGTGCTTTGGACTTTTGACATGAGAGTTAATGTTACACTCTCGAGTGTCACCATACTCAAATATATCATCGTGAAGCCCAACCAGTATTGTGCAATACCGATACATCCATCGTAGTAGTATGTCTGAGAGCCATTCTTCAGCCTGCCACTGTAAATCGATAGAACAAACATGAAGATAGATTCATAGTTTACCAACAGCAGCAACCCAAGTCTTGCCAAACGAAGTGCGGTCTTTGTTACATCACGTTCTGATAAGTTCCTCTTGGTTGCGAGAGAGAGGTTCACGGGGAAGATTACTGAAAACAATGTGAGAATAACCATTGAGAATAACCATTGAGAATAACCATGCGTTTCTGAACATGACAATGTAAGACGACGAACCTGATGCCATTATTCCCACGACAACACCGGACCTTGCTCCTGACCAATCGAAGTACCTAGATGTTATAGTTCCACACGAAGATAGAAGAATTTCATTCGCCATTTTCACTACAAATAAAATGGCCACAGTTGTTGGAAAGGCAACATTTGAGAACATCAATTGACGAACATTTGCGATGCACTCGGAATAGTTCAGTTGGTTATGATGCTTGACAGTCTTCCTAGACATAGCTTGTAATTTCTCAAACGTTCCATCACCATGCCCGATTTTTGTTGATACAAATTGATTCGATCGCTTTGATGAATCATGTTCTTCGTTGTCCGAATCGAAATCCTCCTCTTGCGTCGTGAGGTACTGAAGTTCGTGAGATTTGATTGGCTCGTGCTTTTTTCTTTTGGTTTCCGGTATGTCGAAGAAGAACAGCATTCCAAATAAATGGGCGCTCCAAGCAACTGCCATGACGTAGCCGACACTTTCTAGTGAGAATAGTCCCCGTTGTCTGAATGGAAAAAAGGACGGCGCCAGTCGATATGGTGGAGATGATGGAGTATCAGAGCCAAGTGAAGTCGACGATGGTAAAGACTGAATTGATTCTGTCAGAAGTGGAATCATGAAAGTTGGCGTTTCCTCTATCTCAATACCAGCAATTGAACCGAGAACAATCGAAAGTGGGATAATGATCATTGTCATCATCGCAAGCCACGCAACTTCAGTGTTGATGCTTTCACGCAACATAATAGTAGATAAAAGCTGTCGGTTAAGGAGTTCGGCTGAACCGAATCCAATCAGTAACCGCCCAGCGATTGCCATTCCAAACGACGACTTTTTTATCGCATGTGAAAACAAAATGTTCCCCACCAAAGCAAAGATACTGCACAGAGTAAGTGGAAGACGGAAGTCAGCAATTTCTAGCCGTCTTTTCTGAAGAGATTTTCGTTTTGATGCAAATAATGATTGAAATACTAGCCCCAATATTGATGAAAAATTTGCAGCACCGATCAAAACTGCAGCAGAGCAACTTGAATCAAGAGATTTGGAAAACAAATGGGCTGTCGGGACAATGCAGTAATAGTTCGCCTTTTAACGAGATTCAAGTTAGGCAGATCAGTTAAAAAGTCGACAGTTGTACAATACCAATTTGTCTCACCAAGTATAATATCGTGGAAGCAGCATTGAGTCGGACTACGTTCAGGAATCCAGTTGCTCGATCTGGTGGTATCCCATTCTCACCCCATGTGGAGAGTGGAATTATGGACATGGAGGAAGCAACATGGCGCCGGAATCGAGTCCTATTTAATGTAGTAAGATTGTAGCCCTTTGAGCAAGCGGCGAGTGTTGCCACCATGACATCGCCGATGCAGTCATATGCACCCCACGTTTTAAGAGATGCGTAAAATCTATCCAAATCCAAGGAATAAATAGCATCGGGTTGATAAGAGCGCAAGAAATCTAGAGTTTCCCGAGAACACCCCTCTAGTCCATCGTCAGCCACATTTGGTCCAGTGCTAATCATGAAAAGCCTCGATGAAAAGTGCTCGAATGGAATGGACTTCAAGCGAGCTGCTTCTCGAAGGCCGAAAATCGAAGATACAACGAATTGTAGGCGCGTAATGGGTGTGTTTGCACATGGATTCTCATCATCATGAGAAGCAACTGTCGAGTCATCGTCACCACGCAAGCATTGCCCGCTTATTCGGTTCATCGCTGCATCTCTAAGGCGAGATCTTGTGTGATGGCTAGGGGGTGGCGATTCTGGCTGCGTAACAATTGCTTGTTCGAATTCTTTCCCCTTGTTTGCCGATGCAAAACCTAAGCCCAGCAGGACTGATCTACTTTGAGACGCTTCAAAATCAGTAAGAGCGATAGCCAAAGACGATGAAACTGTCTCCATTGTGGTTGAGTTCGCGATGTGCTGAATTTTTGTGTCGTATGTCCCCATGATGTAACCGCCAAATCTTTGTGGCTCCGCATCCCGACGAGACAAATACATCAATTGACGTTGTCTGCCATTATAAATTCCTTTTGTTTCCGTAGATAATCGCCGGTAGTAGCCCCCAAGCATTCTGTTAGCTAGAAATCGATCGTGTTTTTTGCAAATCTTCCTGACTGCAATGACATTGACGCATATGTATTTCAACAAGTGCAATAGCTCGACACCAACCGCAGTGTATGCATCCACTTCATCAACAGCTGAAAGGAGAGAAAAGTCCTCGCCCAAGAAGTCGGCCTTCTGAAAAAGAGGCTTGCTGATTCTCAACCGGTCGCGCAGTACTAGTTGTTTTTTGGTTTCGGACGAGTCTATCTTTCGCAATCGACGGTTGCCATTGTCGCCAAATCCATCTTCTTGCTCATCTGCCAACGAAGACGCCGACGATGGTCCAGAGTCATCATCATCACTATCAGAAGATGAAAGTTGATGCATTCCAACTTCTGCAAGGCTGGGAGATTTTCTTCTCATCTCATCTAGCCCATCTTCATTGGAGGAATATCGCAAACTGCCAATGGTGTCCGACAGCTCTCCAAGTCTAGAATTGGCAAAGAGAATTACTTTCTCCACCTCTGCGCGAAGCAATCCTCGAAATCTGAAAAGAATAGTGGTGGCATTAGATTTGGGCATCTACAAACAAGCGTGGCAGATGTCAAATTCACATAGGTACCTTTCTGTAATTGTGGCAGCACGGGCATGCGCCAAGCGCAAATGCACTGGAATACGCTCCCGTTGGCGTCGGAGCTGGCGCTGCTTTCGTAATCGCGCTCGCTTTCGCTTTCCAGCCGCGACGGCTGTCCTCTGCTTTGCTCCGGAGCGTCGATGATTCTTTGCATTGTCGTTGGATGAGAGACGGACAACGACCCCTCTGATTTGGGCAGCCGACCCTCCTTCCGTCGGCACAATTCGTTTGTTACCATTGGACGCGGTGCCGAAAAGATAGCGCATGATACCTCCATCACTACTACTGCCGGGCATTGACTTCTTTTCATTTGAGGAGAGCGAGCGCTGATGAGAAGGATTGTGCCGACGAGCAACTGGTGTCGGAGAACGAACCGAGAAATACCCATCATTACCACCAGAGTAAGAATAATAGCTTATCATGTTGGACGTTCCAAGCTCGTGTTCATCCCCTCCATCATAATCTTCAATCTTCCCTAAATCATTGTTTTGGCGTGTCGAATACTCAGTACTTTCATAATTCGATGATGGATAATCCTGGTTCTGAAAAGAATAAAATTGGGACATACCCAGTTTGGCATCCTCCGGAGATTTTCTGTTGGAAGAAGAAGAGTGCAACAATTCTCTCGTTGGGATCATGTTCAACGATACACCAAATCCACCACTCCCTGAATTTTTCTGTTTTCGTTGTTTTTCCGAGGAGGACGATGTAATGTAAGGAAAAGTCGGGGTCAAGGGCGATTCGGTTGGAGTTTCTGGCATTAATCCCCCTGCAGCGGTGGCGGGCACAGGAATCGATTTGAATGGTTTGTCAACATCGGTGTCATTGTACACCAATGGTGTCAGAGGTGGTCGGAGATCACCTGACATGTACGCGATTCTATTATCAGAAATGTCCAACCAAGTATCAACATTCTTTGGCTTTGGAGGATTCACTTCTTGACTGCTAGATTCTCTGCTCTTCAAAAGTAGCGGATCAGTTTCCGTCGGCAGCTTTGGCTGCCTCCCTCCTCCACCTCCTAACCAAGTGGGAATAACTCCACCCAGCCAACCTCGTTGCTCAGACGGCGACCCAACCATCAGCCTTTGACTTTCATCACCATCCGGATGAACAAATCCACTCCTGGCAGCAGCGGCAGCAAATGTTTCGTACCCCGCCTCAAGCACTCCAGGACTGTCAGTGAACTTTACTTTCTGCCCTCCTCCCAGCTTCTTCTTATCATTGATTGGTGATGTAGTTGGCGAAGCATCCGGCGTCCAGAGTAGGCCATGCTTGGATGCAAACACGGGATCGTCTTGATCCCGCATTGGTGGAGATTCATACTTTCGACTTCTGTTCGAATCACCCAGTTTACTATCTTCGTTCTCTGATACTTCCATTACTGGTGTGAGTTTCTTTGAAGCATTCTTCCCATCATCGGATGCTGGCAGAGGACTGATTCTGTTATTGTCCAAGTGCATATCATCCACATCATGTGCACCGGAATACTGATCAACTTCATCGAAATCCTCATTGACACTCTTCTCTTCATCATCTTCCCAGTCATCTTCATCGTCATTCTCCTCATCACTTTGCCCTTCTAAATAATGCCCATACGCAACATCTTCATCACTAACTAAGAATAATTCATCCCGATAATCCGTAACACCCGGAGATCGCCACCCACCCCTATTTAATGCTCTATCATGACTACTACTATCCTTGTTGCCTCCTCGTTTCTGTTTTCGTCGATATTGATCTCGAGAGTAGTCAAAGTAATCATCATTGGAGACCCAGTTATTGTCGTCAGTAGTATTGGAGCCAAATCCATGGAACCCATCGCTACTGCTTGCTGTTGGGCCTCCTCTGCGTAGCCGACGACGCAGACTAGAATGACGACTAGCACTACTTCCCGGCACGATAATTTGGCGTGTCATTCTAACAGCATTTTTCCACAATGATTTTAAAAATCCATCATCAGCTGTAACCATCAGACTACTCTCCACGGCATTCAACTCGTCGTCGTCATCATCTAATTCATCAAAATTGGGCAAATGAGCAAAACTGTCATTTCTACCACCACGCTTCCAATCCTCCTCTTCATACACCGCCTCAATCTGTGTTAATAGTAAATGTAAGGACTGGTAGTCTAAATAGGCATCCTCCCATCCCCGTCGACGGGAGAGACGGAGGGAGGATTCGAAGCTTACCATTGTTTGTTGACGACGTCGACTTCAACTTCAAAGAGTAATTGATGCGAGATGAAGTGGAGCAAAAAAGGCGCCAAGCCCACGCCTGTCTTTGGAAGAGTATCTTTCGTCTGTCTGGCATCTGCATCGTGGGGTGAATTGACTCGATTCAAATTTAAATTTGAGAAATTCCACTATTCCATCGTAGGGGTGTATTGAACGTACACTTCCATTTTTCTCAAACTGGAAATTCAAAAATTGTGAAATTGTGAGTTGCCGCCGACAGCCAAAACATTCATCAGCGTCTTAAACATGAATCATGCGATGTTTGATGTGTAGTATGTTGGTGCTGGTATGGACGTAGCGAGTGAAGTGGTTTGGCGTCATGAGGATTTTGTCGAAGCACAATTTTATTGAAAACAAACAAGTCTCCCAGCAGTGACGATATTATATTAGAGCTCCGAGTAGAGAAATCAATTGACAAATCATCATCTCCATCAAATCGACAACATGAGCGGCATGTTTGACGTCGACTGTCCTCGCACCCCCGACGGGGATGATAAGAAAAAGTCCAATGATGGAAAAATTAATAACTCACGACCGCCATTGCCATCCTCGGTACGGTCTGGATCGTCAAATGTAGTTTTGGTGTCCGCCCTCCCATCCCCCAGCCGCCGTCTTGGCGCCACCACCACCAGCAGCAATTCGCGCACTACTACGACTCGTAGAGCACAATTCACGCCACGTCCACGAGGTGGAGGAGGAGCCAAGCGCTCATTAGGCAAGGGGATAGATCCAGAGGAGTATATTGTCACCCCGGCTGCGATGCCTCCACCACCTACTACTTCTGCCTCTGCACCGAGAGGACACAACTCTACAGGTTCGGCCGCACATCATGTTTCTGTTCCTTGCAGTATGAATCCGTTTGACGTCGAGGAGGGTGAAGGTGAGCAGTTCTTTATCGCTATCGTTTGAATTAGATGCGTCTACTTGATATCTTACTCAACTCTCTCAATTACGAATGAATATCTTCATGGGCACAGGAGACAAGTACTTTGGCTTGAGTGCACCGGAAAAGCAACAGTTCTATGGGCCATCTCGCAACGACGTGACTACTGCTGTCACTACCACAACCACTGCAGAAGCCATCAACACCGGCGTTTCCATTCAGCAGCACCAAGATCATAATAATGCGATCAATGATCACCAGGGCGCCTCCATGGATAGTCCCGGAAACAATAACAACCATTCCACACTCACAACCCCAACGATAAATGCTGCTGCAGCATCGTCGTCAGTGGTAGATGATTACTCCTTCAGCAATGTCTTCACCAATATCAATTTGACATCACCAGGCAATCAATCTCCAGGAGGTACTCTCTTATCGGGTCATCATCATCACTCATCAGATCATCGTGTTGCGAAAAGGTCCAAGATTCGGGATACACTCCAAGAGTGGTACGGACGGACCTTCCCCGACAAAACTGATAAGTATACGCCACCCAACTTGGATTATGAAACCAACCTTGCCCCACGCGGTGTCAACTACGGCGGTGGCGGCGGCGGTGGTGGGGATACCAATTCCCAATCAGAGTGGGTAGTGTCCAACTGCTTTGCTCCCAATGGGATATATGTCAAGCATGATGCGCACTATACTCACCGCCGACGGGACGTTATGAAGATGAGTCTAGGAGTAATGGTAATGGTGGTCATGTGCACCATCTTCGGTGTGACTATATCCGAGTTGAAAAAGGCCAATGCTGCATTACCAATTGGTGGTGGAAATGTCGGTGGTGGAAGTGGTAGTCAGTTGAATGGGATGGTACCAGTACCATTGACAAACTTAAGCTCTACCAGAATAGAACCCATCACAGCGAGACCAACCACATTGGCACCAGCTTCACTGGCACCAGCAACATTGGCACCCTCCGATAGCCCTACTCTTGCACCATTGTCGCTATCACCGACTAAACCTCAACTCACTCGAAGTCCAGTGGCTGGAAATTATGCATTGCATATTAAAACGAGTGATGGTACTGAGTGGCCAACAAGGAGCCCAATTACTTCTCGTCCGAGCAATGTAAGTTTGATTTGAATCATTTCCTGTGTGGCAGACAATATTGTTTCTCTTTTGACTGAATTTCGACTCACGAACATTATCTCATCATTTGACCCTCTCAATTATTAGAAACCCTCCAAGCTAAGCGATCCCACTACCGAGGAGGCTACTCACACCAACCCTCGAAAAGGAAAACGAGGAGGAGGAATAGGTTGCACCGATGACGCCGACCGGTTCTTCTTAAATCATCTAAACAATCACAAGAACTGCGAGTGGCTCGAAAATGGCAAGGTTGGATACACCGACCGGAAAGATAAGAATTGTGGTGGTCGAGAAGTGGAGGATGCTTCTATGGGTGGAACGATTATATATGTCACGACCGAATTGGGATTGGCATGTCGCCAAACTTGTGCGTTGTACAATGGCTGTGCGGATTTGGAGGATGAGGACACCGCAAATGGTATCGAGGAGAGGCTAGGAGATGTAGATGTCGGAGATGAGGAGCTTGACTCGGAGAATGAGAACGACACGTCCTGTCAAGACTCTCCAGGTAAATTCCTAAATCACAACTCCCATCTCAAGGATTGTCTATGGTTACACAACAACAAGGAAGGCATTTCCGACCGGAAGGATTTGAATTGTGGTGGTCGAGAAGTGGAGGATGCACAAACCGGTGGAGTGATTTTATATGTCACGACAGAGTTGGGATTGGCATGTCGCCAAACTTGTGCATTGTACAATGGCTGTGCGGATGCGGAGGACGCCGCCACCGCAGAAGATGTCGAGAAGAGACTAGGTGATGTGGACATTGAAGAGGAGGACGAGGAAGAGGACGAGGACGAAGTGGAAGAGGGCGAAGTGGAAGAGGACGAGGACGAAGTGGATGAGGAAGAAGTGGATGACGACGTAGAAGATGACGACGATGAAGAACACGACGACGATGACGACGACGAAGAAGAAGAGCTGCATTCCATTGCCGAATCCATTGCCAAGGATAACGTTATCATGCGTTCGTACTCCTCCCCCTTGATATCCTACTCACTCACCACAACCTGCGTCGATGGCACTGGCGAATACATGGATCATAAGTTGTCACCCAAGCCATGCAAATGGTTAGAGGAAGCATCGGAGCATCAGCAGTCGATTAATTGTGGATCGGAGAAATATGGTATTACCGAGTTGGGAATGGAGTGTCCATGGAGCTGTAGAGAGTATAATGATTGTGAATGAGTACTGAGTTGAAGACGACGACGACGACGACGACGTTCATGAGGACGTAAATGAGATGCATGATGTTTAATGAATCCTCCTACAACATAGTAAAGTAACAATGCGTATGTAAGAAGATAGATCCTTCAGCAAGAGTTGCATTCAAAGTGAAGATATAATAGATATCGACGTAGTGCATTTCGGTAATACGACGGTATTGATTAGAGTATCAAGGGATTGTATGATCGTTCGTCGTTTTTGCCGTTCTGGCTGAAGATACTTCCACGTGTCAAATCCAGAGAATGAGCAAGTCGGAGCGGTTCTTCCACGTGGCATGAGGGTGCGTCAAAATCTGCCACGTGGAAGGAGTCAATCTTCCACGTGGCACGATGGTTTGGCGGGAACATCCGGCGCAGAGCGATCTCCGGACTAACTTCGATCCACCCCCGCGCCACTGCCCCCAAATTCGGCTCTCCCCCGCCAAATATCCAGAGTTTAACCAACGAGTTTGGATCTATCCCCCCTGTGCCCCCCTTTTTGGGTGACACAACGACGACGACCTACGACGACGCAGCCGAAGCCCACCTCGATCGATCGACGCCGCATCGATATCGATACCCTAGTATCTAGAGTCGGGAAGACAACAGCCAACGCAACCTACTCCCCCGCGGTCCCATCCAATTAGATATCTATTCATCATCACTCCCTCTTTATCACCTGCGGCGGTGTGAGACTCACACGGGGCATCATTATTTGAAAATCAAAGAGTAGTAGCATTTCTACCGTCGGCAACCACCAGCAGCAGCAGCAAGTAGTAGCAGCAAGTAGTAGCAGCAAGTCAAGGCCACCACTTTCACTTTCACCCTACCTCCATTTCTACAAAAACAAACGGGGTCCAAAACATTAATCTGAAATCATTATCATCGTCGTCGTCAACTTCTAAGAATGTCATACAATTATCACCGCAATGATCCACCTGCCCCGGGCGGCAGTGGTCATTCTTCCTCATCAGCCACAGCACGTAAATTCACCATCAAGCCTTTTCGATCTTACACCCAAATGGACTCCTCTTCCGCCCTAGCCACCTTCGCTTCGTTATCTTCTGCCATGGATGAAATCCACAATCGGAATGCATCCACACTCTCTTTTGAGGAATTGTATCGCAATGCGTATAATTTAGTATTGCACAAACATGGTTTGTTATTGTATGAAGGTGTGCAGGAACGGTTGGTTTGGCATTTACGAAAGAGTGGACGGAGGTTGGTGGGGATAGTGTACGAGAGTGGAATTGGTGGTGGAGCACACAGTGGCGGCGATCGGGGGGACTATACTATTGGTGTTGGGGGAGGGGACGAGGAGGGTTCTGGGATAAGTACATCTGCCACCGCGGCAGCCAACACCAACACCGCAAGTTGTTGTTCCTCCAATTCATCTAATCCTGTATCATCCTACAAACTGCTTGAGTCACTCTGCACCATCTGGTCGGAACATCGCATCACCATGATTATGATTCGTGATATACTAATGTATATGGATCGAACCTTTGTCCCACAGCATCGCAAACGACCCGTCTATGATTTGGGATTATGGCTATTTCGGAAAGTAGTTTGGGAACGGAGTGTGGATGACTTTGACGATGATGATGATGAGGGGATGGAGATGGACGATGGGAGGGGACAACTCAAATCGAATGATGCTTACTCCCAGCGTCACCACCATCACCAACTACTACAACAACAGCATCCTCCGCTACTCCTGGGCACAGTAGCCTCCAACCTCATCCTCCAAGCAATTCATCAAGATCGCCTCGATCGTCTCGAGGATGCACCCCAACGCATGACATTATTACGTGATTTAATTCACATGCTATTGGAATTGGCTCATGCCAGTAGTGTGAATGCGGGACAGTATAATGATTCGAGTATTAGAGGTGCTGGTGGTGGAGGTGGAGGTGGAGGGAATGGTGGTGGTATCATGGATTGCATTCCAGTCTACGAACGGGATTTCGAGGAAGTATTCCTAGGGGAGAGTCAAGATTTTTATCGGAGGGAGAGTACTTCTCGATTGAGCCATTCCGCGGGGATATTAGAATCCAACAGCAGCAACATCCTGAAGAGTGATGACATTATGAATGATGGCAAACCAGCTGCCAAATATTCCGCCATGGAATATGTCCATCGTGCCCAAGCTCGTCTTGAGGAGGAGAAGGCCCGTGCGGCATTACTGGAATTGCCGACGCAAACCAAGAGTGCATTGCTACGTATTGTCGAGACGGAATTGATTGAACGACATGCCAAGACTTTGGTGGATATGGAAGGGAGTGGGTTTGCTTGTATATTAAAGGTGGTGGCGAGTAGTCCTGCCGTGGGAAGTGTCGCGGCGGCGGCGGCGGCAGCAGCTGCTTCTGCGTCGAGTGGTGGGAGTGGTAGCAGTGCCAATCGACTGCTCAACAATATGGCAGGAGGTATTGAAAGCAGCGAGAGTGGCGTGGTGATTGATCGTGAACGCATCTCCGACCTGGCAGCCATGTATGATTTATTCTCGCGCGTACCATCCTCAGTCAATCACTTACGAGATGCATTGTCCGAACGCATTCGATTGGATGGACGGGCATTGGTTCGAGATCAGGAAACGAATGTGTCCCCTCCTGCGGCATTTGTCAAGGGTGTGTTGGATATGAGAGAACGATTCCATGCCGTGGTGTCCACGGCTATGCGTGGGGAGAAGAAGGCACAGAAGAGGATGAGTGAGGCATTTGAGGATTTTTTGAATGCCGATGCCCGAGCCGCGAATTGTCTCGCGGTATATGTCGATGAATTGTTGAGGGTGGGATTGCGAGGGGCCGATGAACGCCAGGTGGCAAGAGAGCTCGATCGTGTGATTGTGATTTTCCGATATTTGGCTGATAAGGATGTCTTTGAGGCATACTACAAGAATCATCTAGCGAAGCGTCTACTGGGAAATAAGAGTGGAAGTGAGGAGGCCGAGCGTGCCATGGTGAGCTTACTAAAGGCCGAGTGTGGTTATCAATTCACGAGCAAGTTGGAGGGTATGTTCAACGATATGCGCATTTCCAAGGAGACGGCAGAGAAGTATCGTAGTCATAAGAAGATGTTGGTGAATGTAAGTCCCGACGCAAGGGATTCCGAGAATGGAGGGAAGCCCGTGGATGTGGATGTCAATGTGTTATCGAATTCACACTGGCCAAGTCAGAATGTCCAGCAGTGTGTTCTGCCCACGGCCGTCATGGCGGCGATGGATCGGTTCAAAAGTTATTACCTCACCACCTACACGGGGCGGAAACTCTTATGGCAAACTTCCACGGGGTCGGCGGAGATACGTGCTAGCTTTCCACCCGCCAAGGGATCAACGAAGCCTCGTCGTCACGATTTGAATGTCACCACATACCAAATGTGCATCCTTGTCCTCTTCAACACACGCGATACCTACACTTTGAAGGAGATTAGGGACGAGACTCAAATTCCCGAGGATGAGTTGCGCCGTCATCTAGTTAGTTTGTGCACTCCCAAACATCGAATTTTACGCAAAGGTTCCAAGGGAAAGGGCATCTCCGGCGATGACGATACATTTACATACAATGCTGAATTTACGAGCAAGATGACCAGGGTGAAGATTCCGATGGTGAGCATGCGAGATGCTACCGGTGCCGCTTCTGGGTCAGCTGCCGCTTCTGGTGCTGAAGAAGCAGATGGTCCTGCGGCGGCGGCGACGGCAGCAGCAGCATCTTCATCCAACCGCACCGGCCTCGTTGATGGATCCGCGGCAGTGCCTATTTCGGTCGGGGAGGATAGACGTCACTTATTGGAAGCAGCGATTGTTCGTATCATGAAGGCTAGGAAGGTATTGAATCACAATGAATTGGTTGCAGAGGTGACGCGACAGCTTTCGGGTCGGTTTGTTCCACCTCCACAATTTGTGAAGAAGCGGGTGGAAAGTTTGATCGAACGCGAGTATTTGGAAAGGGATGAGCATGATAGGAGGGTTTATCGCTACATGGCGTAGTTTGAGCTGGTAGGTTTAGTAAGGGTCTATTAGAGAAATGATGGTAAGACTGTTCAATAGCTTGCTGTGGTTAGTAGCGTCATCGTCTTCTTTCATGCTAATGAATCCATGGTGTGACATGCTTTTATCAGAGTGAACAAACGTAACCGACGCATCAATTCTCAACGGGAGAATTTCCCATTGAGGGTGCGGCAAAGAATAGGCCAACTCTTCGTTTGTACCTACATGGTTCATTGAAAGAGAATTGTGATGATTTAAATTTGCGAACGAGGATCAATTCATCGATACATCGGTTGCATGTGCATCGCTGCTTGCTGAATCGCAATGTGCCAACGACTATGCTCACATAGAGATGGGATGGCCGGACTTTTTACCGAAGGTTCGGGTAGACCTACTCTCTTCTTTTTCAAATATGCGCATTGGGATACGCGAATCAGTTCCTCGACAATGTTGCATGTGTATCTTCGTAGAAGGAATTGCATTTCAGAGCCAACGAATATTCTCTATCGAGGCTTTTCAAACACGGAGCGGGTTGGGGTGCGACCAACCCAACATGTCAGCGAGCCAGACCCGTCAAATCAACCAATGAATCGACGTCCCCATTCATTGTCCTTGGCCCATGGGGAATTGCAACGAGCAGCCCAGCCAATATTCTCATTCAGGCATCGATGGAGTGTCCTCCCTCTCATCATCGCATCCTCATCATTCCATCACTCGACGACGACGACGACGACGACCACTGCACCCGGTTTGCATCAAGGAATGATGTCCGACTTCTCTCTCTCTGGGCAATTGGAGCACACTCGCAAGACGCTGAAGCATCCGAACTCTCGTTCTACATCCGTTGAGCGCGGTGAGGCTCGATACTCTCCTTCCAGAGATTACCCCACCAGCGCAATTAATCAACCTCCTCGGCTGTATTCGGAATTCAGTAGATCGGATCACAGTGGATTCGATCATGCCATGGAGACTCAAGCCTCGTATCTCCAAAGAGAAGACTTTTACCAAGATAGGAAGAGATATAAGGTTGACAATCAATTGATCGCCGCAAGCACTCGCCACCCAAATGTTACCGCAAATAGACAAAGCGTTTCCGATAATGTAGTGGGGCAATGCGACTGGGATGAGGAGAGCCAAACCTCGTACACTCAAAATGAAGGTTATTACCAAGATAGGAGGAGATACGAAGTGGTCGATGATCGATTCATCGCCGCACGTACCCGTCAGCCAAATACAACCATTCATGATATGAATATGGGACCTTGCGTTTCTAATAATGCGATGGCGCGCAAGCCAAGATCGAGCGAACAGAGCTCGGCTCCAATCAATGGCAATAACCCTCCTCTCCTACCTTGGCGTCTTTGCGACGAGCAGCGATTCTCAAATCACTATGGATTCGGCCCCGGCACCAACGTTGAAGCGCCCTACCCTGGGAAATGCAATCGAGACGCAACGAGATATGATGTAGGCGATGTATGGAAACCAACCATGGCATGTCAAGCAAGTTCAAGCTTTCAACCGAACTCCAGGAATTACTCGCTTCAGCGTGAGTTGTCGACATACCGCTCGAAGCCAACCCCTCACCTACTTTGGGGTCCTGAAGACAAGCAACACCTCACTGAGTTGCACTGTTTCGTAAGAAAGTATTGCATCTACATCTTTAGTGCAACGCATCAAGATATTGAAAGTAAGTTGAACGGCCAGTACATGTTCGATTCTGCGTTTTGAACTGACCAAATTATATCTTTACTCTTGATGCACAGACCCACGAAAAGGAAGGAAGACGGCGTTGAGGTTGGGCCAGATCGGAATCGGATGCCTTCATTGCAAGAATTCTGGTATGTTTTTGGATGAGTTTTCTTGCATTTGGTTATGTACCGAATTTACATTCACTTCCGACCTCTTTCCTCTGCTACTTCTTCCTCTAGATTCCAAGCTCAAGGGCTCCACTTATTTCCCAACTTCACTCAGTGGTATCTACAATGCCACGATGATCATCCAGCAACGCCACTTTCCAGTTTGTCCTTCCGTTTCAAGAGAGGCATTTTGCACGTATAACCAGCTCAAGACCCTAACTGCAAGAAGTGCATCCACAAAGGAGTACTGGATATCCTCGGCAAGGAATATGGTAAGCAATCGCGAGGATCTGATTCTGCGATACCTCATCATGTTTCAGTTGACATTTTCTCTTTTCCGCTCGTCTGCTCTGTAGGGCCTATATCACACTTCAAACGGTGTGTTCTTCCGATCAAACGAAGATCCGAGTGCAACTCGAAGCAGCGCCATCCCTCAACAAGCAGCTAGACCAACACAGGAGTTGCTTGTTCGCTTGGTGGAGCCCAGTGACAAACGATTTGCTACTAAGTATGCGTATTTTGTTATGGAGCAGATGACGACCTGCGTTTTCACGGAGTCCGATCGACTTGGCAAGCGCAAATGCCACAAGATCGGGTTTCCTGGTATGGCGTGTCGACATTGCTATGTAAGAACTGCTTCCTCTTGGCTTGCTACATTATCCAACATCTGTCTCACCTTTTCTATTGTTGTCTCTGTCGGCGCTTGTGGACACCTTCCATGTCTTCTCGCTGTCAGGGAGGCAATGGTAGTGGAAGGTTCTTTCCACTGACTCTGAAGACATTCAGTGATGTATCGAAAAGTATCCACGTACTTCGCAATCACCTACTTAAGTGCACCAAAGCTCCGATCGGAATGGCCGAGAAAGTCAGTGCTCTTTCCGAACGACACATTGACGAAAAGGTAAGGTGTTGGTAGAATTTGCTTTTATCGAGAGTGAATGTCCACTGAACCACGTCCGTTCCTTCTTTTCTGCTACACAGCAAGTAACTCCATTCGGATCGCAAAAGACATTCTTTGACCTCATCTGGAAGCGTCTGCACCCCGAACTATACAACGGAGTGAACGACATGCAAAATACCGTTGCGCCTCCTCCTCCGCTTCCGTTGCCTCCTCCTCCATCTCCTCCGCGAGCTGATTCAATTCAGAATCCTACTCGAGCCAGCCCGTCCAGCATGAGGGGGCCCATTTTCCGAGACTTGGTGAGGCGAGACAGTGCACCTCTAGAGCAAGACACTATTGAACGCAACATTCTCCGTCCCGAAGTCTTCATGTCGACAACACATACAACGACTCCTCTTCCTCCCCTTGCATCACCGCCTATTGTCCACCGAGGAAAATTAAGCTCCGGGCGTATTGCTCGCCTTCTAAACAACGACGACCACCACGGGAACCACGACGATACACGCCCCAGCAGACAGTTATGCATGATCCCCAAGAAGAGATACCTCTTTTCCCAGCGTAATATTGCGCAGGATGAGCATCAATACTATTGTCAAGGCCAATCGCGTCTCCCTGCGGCATATCCGTCATCGCATCCACCGCCACAGCAGCACGTAGCAGTGTCGTACTCCGAGTCTGATGTCTCGATTGCAATGATACTTGCCAATGGATTTGGAAAATCGGACGATGAACATCGGGAGCCCAATGAAGCCAATTTTTAGAACCTTGGAAATTATGTGTACTAGATATTGCTACGACGCCTTCATTAGCCGCGTCGTATAATTTGGAATGTTATGTATTGAAACAATAGAAGTGTGCTTTGGACACCTGCCTGTTTGAATGGATGTTTGTTCTATCGAAGCCTCTCTGTATGCTAGCAAAGCCGTAGTCTGTAGGAATAAAATGAATTACACTGAGTTATGTGGAACGAAATTTGCTGAGCACGCAAGGAGATGACATTGTCTTTCTTGAGTGCCCATACAATGTCTAGCCCTTCGTCAAGATTCATCGCACTCCACTCTTTCCATGTTATTTGTTTCTCTACAGGGCACTCCTTCATATCCTTCTCGGGGAATGCCCACGGCATCCGACAACCACCGACTGCGTATAACATTTGTACAAGTCATTTACAACCATCTATACACCTACACCATACTCTCTTCTTACTCTCCTCAAGAAAGAGATATGTATATCTCTAATTCATTTCTTGACATATCCGCTATTTTTATCCTCCGGAACACAAACATGCAACATTCGCACACTACATCCCGTACCAAAATTAATCCGTTCGACGACATCAGCATCAATGTACGCCCATGGACGAATTTTATTGAATTTGGACGATGATAAAATGTTGTACTGAATTTGATTCAGTTGTTTCATCTCCGACGAGCCCTGCTGGTGTGGTTGATGTTGTTGAACTTGTTGAATCAACATCACCAATGCGTTCCATGGACTCAACTCCTTCTGGAATCCGGCAGACTCCAAATCCGATCGTTTGAACAATCCTAATTCATGTCGCATAGTAAACTTGGCATGGACATTACCTGATTCGACGTATAAATCTAATTCCAGAGGTACTGCCATCGGCAAGTACATTTCGGCACCAGTCGACGACGAAGTTGTGTCATGATGTCGTCGTTTCAATGGCAACAGAATCAATTCACCACCTTTGCTCCCACACACATAGTTGGTGAGTACTGTCAGCGCATCATGTTCCGATGCCGAGCGACACAGACGCAGTAGTAGGCCACCGTACAATGCCATGGGATCGGCATCGACGGCATCCATTTCACACATGTGCCCGCATACTTCACGTAAAGTTTGTAAGAAGTAGCTGTCGAGGGGTTGATGATCCATGGTGTGTTGATGATGGTTTACCTGTAGAAATTTCACCCCATTCAACGACGCGCGTTCCCCGGCAGCCTCGCGCTCGGCCATGGCAATATCCTCGACACCATACACACTGGGTAGTGGACCGTGCATCCGTGGGAATAATTTGGTGTCGGTCAAAGCACGCAATGTCTGTCGTCGATCATTTTGACGTGTAGTCTGAGCTACGCCGTGGTAGGCATTGAAATGCTTGGGATTGGTGAATTGCAGTGCGGCGGTGCTACCAGAGGCGATGTCCAAAGTGTTCATGTTGCTGTTGTGGTTGGCAATATTACTGTTATAGTTTGAAGTGGAAATGACCCTGTGTTGCATAGGGTGTTGATGACGAGGCAACGACGATGGCGGTGCCGACGCTTGGAGGTGGTAGCTACTGCTGCTGTTACTGCTATTACTGTGACTCTGACCACGATGTCGACGAGTGTAAGAATAACGGTGAGGACGAGGAAGACGAGATCCAACTACTATGCTGTTGCTGTTGCTGTTGTAGATGCTACTGCCGCTGCCGCTGCCACTGCTGCTGACGACGCTGGTAGCAGTGTTGTCCCCACAGAGCGATGGGAGGAGATCCGACAATGGTGATATCAATGGAGGGGTGCGATCAATGTCGACGTAAACGTCGTCGTCGTCGCCGTCGCAACTTGACACTTCCGGGGTGGCGGCATGTGGTGGTTGCAAGCGATGCGACGGACGACGATAGTGGTGGTGGTAGCGCGGCATGTTGGCCATTGTGATAGGAAGAAGATGGTGCATCTGATGTGCGAGATGATATGAACGCGAAACTTTCCATATGTCGGAAATGAAATCCATGTGGAAGAAGAGAACAAGTAGAGAAGTCGCGGTAGCATGGATAGGTCGGCGAGTTGCCTTCTCGTTTGGGAGAAAGCTCTTCTTTACTGGAATACTAATTCCTACACATGAGGCATAATATTATTATTGACTCGACAACATTCTTCCACGCAAAGATTTGGCGGGAGATCACCCGCCTAAAAGCGGCATGCACAGCATTCCACGTGGCGAATGGCGCCGACAGGACAAAGGACCCACGTGCAGACAAAGTCAAATGCATATCATTATTCATCGTGGCAACCCAAAAGGATATCATGAAATCCTATTTTATTACATGATAACTCAAACTAGATGCGTGACTTCGCTGTTCACATCCAGGATGAACAGCTTTTCTCTGCATCCGATATGTATCATGCCCCGTATTTGTTGCTTGCCTAACTTTTTCCTTGAACTCTAATGCACGCGGCCACCTGCTCCACATAGCTCCTTCATTTGTCGTTGCTCCTCCTCTTGCTTCTTTTTCAAATTCATCTCCCTTTGCTTGTGAACAAATTCCTCAAACTCTCCCATTTCCAACGGAACGAATGATATCATCTTGTTACATTTCCCACAGGGATAAGTTATCGATGGAACTTCGACAGCACAGTCAGTACATATCCAGTAATCACGTCCATTGAGGAGCTCGGTACGTGTTCGTTCGAGGAGGGTGACCTCTGGTACATTTGCAAAAGAAACTGGCGCCGAGGAGGAGGTGGTAGATAACGACGACGATCGGTTAGTTCGCTTATCTGCCTCGCCGCCACTCTCCAAGGCGAACAAGTTGAAATGGTGTGAACAGAACCCATCTTTGCAAGATCGTTCGAATTTATCACAGGTGCTGACCTTGCAAAAAAGTCGGCCTTTCTTATGTTTTCGTCTCTGCTGGGAGATTTGATCAGCAAACTCCGGAGGGACATAAGTTTGTCGCGATCGGATACCGCCGCTCGACGAGGGAGGGCTCATTTTATTGTCCCCTTCGTCCTCCTTTAACTAAGTAGGGGAAAGACGAAATATATTGAAACACAGAGAAGAGTCGTTGGGAAAAGCATAGCATTCCAATAAGAAGCCAGATACCGGAATAATCTCACCTGCGCACTTCTCTTTCTACCAGAGTCTCTAATAGTTTCATCCACCTCCTCGCGCTTTTTGCCTGCCTTCTTAGTTACTGCTACTGGGGAGATCATACCTTCCGATGACATGGGACTTGCTCCATTCCTCTTTTGGTTGCACTCACCGCATTGCTTTGAAATGTCGATATTTCTGTGCCCGCAGTCACCGCAAGTCCACGAGGCGGCTTGTCCCGTGCATATGAGATATCGGTTGTAATGCCTACGACAGAATCCATTACTTTTGGACTGAGCGTGTTTATGACAAGAACTTGCCCTGCACTTTGGTGATCTAAAGGGGGTGGATGGCGATGTTACCGAAAAGTCGAGCATATTGTCAAGTTGAGTGAATATGGAGGACCTGACGCTGCTACTGCTAGTCGGGGTCCTCGCTCTGCCTTCGCGCAATGGAGTTCTTCGCGGAGATAAGGGAACATCGTTTGTCAATCCCGATTGTGTTATTTCTTCCGCTAAATTCCTAGTATTTCTCTTGGGATATCGAGAATGCTCATCGCTGCGCAGAGTGCTGTTACTACGACTTCTTGGTTTCTTGCGTGCCACCGGAGTTGCGCGAAGGAACTCAACCTCCTCCTCGTCGTCGTCGTCCTCCACCTCCACCACTACTCCTTTGGGGGGAGATGGTGTCCTACCACTTGACGGGGAACCCTTCGTCAACGAATAACGACAATTACGGCACCATCTTACGGAAAGTTTGACCTTGTTCCCACACTCACAGGTCCAAAATTTGACCTGTCCAGTGCACATGAGATATCGGTTGTAATGACTGTAACATAATCCGTGCGGACCCTGGGAAAATTTAGTGCATGAAATGGCCCTACACCCCTTTTTCGGAACTGATGTGGGAGAGATTTGAAAGTCGAGCATGCCGTCGTAATCCGTGGAGGCAATAGCAACCGCTGCAGCCGATGATCCAGTATCATCTTCCCACTCCTCTCTCATGGATTTAGTTATTCGAGTCCGTTTTGGATAGCGAGATTCAGTATTGACGTCAGCGCTGTGTGTAACAGGTGGCTTTGGATCATGTTCTATTACTGGAGTTGAGGAAATGGAATCTACCTGAATTTCTCCCGAGTTATCATCATCGTTGTGAACATTGCTCTTCAGTAAGCTGCATTGAGGCATATCCGAATATTCAGATTGCATCGATAAAGAGAATGCATCTGCACTGTGTTGTGTTGGAGGCATGATGGGTTCTGGTTCTGGAGCGGCACCAATTTCTTCAGACTTGGCTGGCTTCATCAACTCTGACTCGATTGGACGAACATCAGCTTGTGTATCTTCTGGAAGCTTTCCTAATTTTTCAGAAGAATCACAATCAACTCTCTCAGTCTCCCCCCAGTCTTCGTACTCCTTCTTGATAGGATGATGTTTGGAGTCGTCAATAATGTCATCAGCACCCGCTGCCGCTGTGAGGTCAATACTACTATTACCCGATGCTGACAACATGACACCACCACCAACTAAGACACCCCCTGCCAAATATATAGCATCGCCATCGGCATTCGTTAGTCCTCGTCGGGATGGTCGCGCGACAAATCGTTCCGGTTCGAACGATGGACGCAACGAGCGCCGTCGTGGTGGTGGCAGATGATGTGGCCGGGTCGTCGGCGGCGGCGGAAGCTGGCTGATGCTGATGAGCCCATCCACCGCGGCGACGGCGTCGGCATCAACTACTTCTCCTCGCTCGCAGGCAACCACATCGCCCTCGTTGGGAGGAGCGTCATGAAGATCAGTACTTGCGGTGGCAATGGCGTCGTCGTCTCCTGTAGTGTTCATGATGCTGATGCTGATACCAATTGAATGCCTGGGCCTACCGAGTGCCGAATGGACCATGATGTGGTCATGGTTTCATTGTGGGCTGGGCAGGGCCCTTCTGGGTCGATGGTATTATTTTTACGAATTCCCACGTTTACGCCGAACTACAAACGGCTTGCCGCCAAAACGAGAGTTGAGATATCAGCGTCGTCTGGCGTCGGGGGCTCGGCCTGTCTGACACTTCCAAAGTAGTACTCCTACCTCTCACATAGTACTGTCGATAGCTGATGATGAGCCAATATCATGTTCAAGCATGTACATCTAATGCATACTAGTTTTATGCTGATATCTCGTCACATTTCTATCTCTATACAATACTATTATGTTGGCGCGTGTATTGCTGAGGGGCAATACTTCCCAAAGATTATTCTCCAAGTGCTAAAAAGACGTCTTCAAGGGAGCTTTGCGAGACTAAGAACTGATTGATCATTGCTGCAAGAGAAGTGTAACGACCATGCAGCTTGTTAGTAAATAGACATTCAGATCAATCACATCGAAATGCAAAATTAGATGGAAAAAATATGCTCACCCTCCGAAGCTGCACTCTCTGAATGAAGGCATGAAAATAGCTTTTGAATGGACACTTCTCTTGGTAAATTGAGGTGGATTGTCTTTGCCTGCTTCGTCGCAATCTTGGCATCTTCATGGACATTTTTCTTTACAAATTGCAGCAGCGAGTCGATCGCCTGTTCAGTGTCTTGAGCCAAGTTGACCTTGTCAAATGAATGAAGCATTGAGTACAGTACCGATGTGCAAGAGTGGTGAGAAGAAGAAAGAACTATGAACGGGCGAGAGCATTTGCATTGTTCATCAAGGGCGGTCCAAAAGCTTACCTGAAGAAGATAGCCCGAGCCATAGTTATCCTTCATTCAACGATTTTAGTGTGTGCACAATATGAATCAGTTGATAGAAAATTCGCGGTGCACAATGACTCACCTTCAGGTGTTGTTGCGATCCAATCACTTTTAGTGCACCCCTAGCAACGATTGCAATTCTCGAACACAAAACGTCAGCCTCAAGCATCATATGAGTAGTGATTACTACTGCCCGTTCGAGGGTTGCAAATGACGACAAAAGTTGCCAAATCTCATTCCTTGTAGAAGGGTCTAATCCTGTACGATAGATGCAGAGAAAATATCAAATCAGTGTGAACTTGGCTTTGGTCTACTCTAGTACCGATAAAGTGTGACTTACCAGTAGTGGGCTCGTCCAATAGGAGCGTATTCGGTGATCCAAGCAAAGAAACAGCGATTGATAGTCTCCTTCTCATGCCGCCAGACAAGGCTCCACTGAGTCTGGTGTATACCTCAGGTTCTCCAAGGCCCACAGCCGTTGCGATGTTCAGAGCAGCAGCTCTAGGGTCGTTAATCCCTTTCAACCGGGCGTAGAACTCGAGGTGTCTTTGCACACTTTGATCTTTCCAGACACACTCAAACTGAGGGCAATTGCCGAGTCGCTCGTAAACTGAATTGAGTTCAGTGTGAACGTCGTAGCCTGAGACGAGAGCTATGCCGCTTGACGCATTATGCATACCGGCCAATATATTCAAGGCTGTTGTTTTACCTTTCGAATCATGGCAAATTTGAATATAGATCATGAGAACAAGATGGAAGTGGAGAAGATACGGTGGTTAATGGAGCATGAGATGCTGAGCTTCATGCCGCAATCATGACAATATCGTACCTGCACCATTTTTACCTAGAAGACCGAGCACCTCCCCCGCCTGTGTCAAGAGACCGACAAGTTGATGAGTCGATAGGTCGGCACGAGAAAACAATAAAGAAAGAGACTCACCGGCACATGCAAGTCGAGGGCTTTCAAAGCAAGTTTTGGGGGTGCGCCTCCAAGAGGAGGAAATTGCTTCCGGAGTTTGTGCATAATCACAGGGGGGAGTTCATCCCGATGGCTGTGCATGAAAGATGTCGAAAGTATTGGATCAGAATCACTAGCTTCCAGATCTCCTTGATGGGCGAGATATGGCTGGATAATCTCATGAACTCGCTGCCGTTCCATATCAACTTCTGGCAACTCAGTTATATTTGCTTCCGACTTTATCGACTCTCGTGCTTGCCAATGACAGTTCCATAACGTTCCGAATAATTGCTTCACACGTATCACAATCGTTGTCGGATATATAGTCAGTGTCGCCATCATCAATCCTAGAATTGTCAATATAATTGCCCCAACGAACATGAATCCGAGATTCTTCCCGTACAGTAGTGTTGCATACTCAAACGTGCATCTCCGGTTCTGCAAGGAGCACGAAGCGCCACCCTCAATGAGCTGATTGATAAACTGATCTGCATACACCTCTGGCTCGGCGTAAAATACAATCTCAGAGTAAAATGAAAGCGCCAATGTCTGGAACAAACCCATCTGAGGAAGAATTGAAATCTTCGCAGGCGTACATAGCAGAGCTTGATCGGCAATAGCCCAGCCAACCAATTCCACAAAGCTACTGTCCACAGTGTCAATTGTGGTAGAGTCGTCTAGGAGAGGTATGTTCGTCAAGCAGTCACGCATATGGCCATCAGAGTCCGTCCAGTACCCGCCGAAGTATCCGAAAACGTAATAAATCATTGGTGATAGGCAAGCTCCCAGAAGAATGATGGTTATCACAATCAAGCTAATCTTGAATCCTGGGAGGAACGCGCTTGACAGCACTGCTCCAGGTGCCGTCAATGAGAAAACCACTATGATTCCTAGCAACAAAACATACCCCCCTGATGCTGGGTGAGCGTAAACTGATACCATGTTGCCATCATGCGTTCCAGATAGCACTTCCAGCCGATTTAATGGGTGCACAACGCTGAAGAAATATTGAAAAATAATGTTGGTCAGCCGATGTACTGCGGAATCAAAAAAATCGGGTGGCTACTTGACTCACGGCCGACCACCAAATTTCGCAAATCCGCAGTCGATGTCATTTGGATCACAGTTGGGAACTAAAGCTGTGCGATAGATACTTGATCCGAAGAAAAGCGTCAAAAGAACAAAAGAGTAGATGAACTGTACGCAGAATGAATAGATCCAAGTGCCCAAAAGAAATGCTGGCTCCAGCAAGCTCTGAGTAGACATCATCTTGAACAATCCATTATGTCGATCGCTGTAAATCGGTGCTATCAAGCTTATCAGCATGAAGGAAAGGAAACATATAGGGGCGAGGAGATAGAAGGAAGGATACGGCCATGATGTTGACATGGCAAACCCTATATCGGATTGAATGGCGCAATCAAGAATGTCAGTGATCCTCGATTGCCTACAAATTAATCGCATGCGAATACGACTCACCAATCAGCATGTTGATTGCACAAAACATGGAGAAGGTGATCCAATTCCCAACCGAAGGACAGCCACTCCAATTCCTCATGAAGTTGAAAACGAGAATGGCTTTAGTTTGGTTCAAAATGGACAGCTTCCTCGAATAACTAGATATGTCGACCCTGGGCACATGATCAATTCTATGAAGAGTTCCTGGTGAGGTATCCGTGTCGACAACATCAGCCGGGGAAGCTGGTACCTGCATCTTCCCGCAAAAGCGAGGAAAACAACATCCACGATCGTCGTTTTCATTTCGTGATGCAGAAGGCGGTGCATTGTGGGTGACAGCAAGAAACACTTCTTCCAAAGATGAGTTTGATATGCCAAACTCCTTGACGGTTGAGTTTTCATTTTCTAACCATCCAAGAAAAGTCGCGAGAGACGTCAAAGGGACGCCATCGCCTTTTCCATCTTGGTCGGCTTGATCCTTGCACACTTTTTTGACTGTGACAGTGGAGTAACCCGGGGTGCTTGAGAAGTTAATGAATGGAAGTGAACCCGCAAACATATCCTTGACCAAAGTTTCGACAACTTGCTGGTCTTTCTTATCGCAAATCAGTGAGAATTGAAGTGAAGAACCATACTTCGTTTTCAGCTCTAAAGGCGAGCCATAAGCAGCAAGTGTACCATGGCTAAGAATCGCAACATTATCTGACAACAAGTCAGCCTCTTCCATCGCGTGCGTAGTGAGGAGAATTACACGCCCCTTCTTTATTTCGGATAAATGTTTCCAAACAAATCGTCTCGACATTGGATCCATTCCTGTTCGAGCAAGAGCAGGAAAATAAAGTTATGAGTGAGGTGTTTCCTCCATCAATTGCAGCATGATTAATCACCATTCGACTGAATGTACTTGCCAGTAGTTGGTTCATCCAAACAAACTACCCGTGTGTCGCCAATTGTAGAATTTGCTACACTAAGACGTCGCTTCATTCCGCCACTGTATGCTCTCACGCGAACATGCTGGACATCATCAAGATCAACAGAGTCCAACCAGCGCTGTACAGTATCGGGCATGTCATTGGCGGACACTCTACGGATTCCGGCGAACAATTCGAGATGCTCACGCGCTGTCAAATTCGGCCAAAGAAAGTCATCTTGCTTGCATTCTCCAATTATTCTCCGAACGGCCTGCGGGTCGGAACGGATGGAAAGTTCTCCAATGCGGATGTCCCCATTCGTTGCATTTTGTGCGCAACAGAGGAGATTAACAAATGTGGATTTGCCTGAATCAATGGTGATTTGACAAATATGAGAGCGCGAGGACAAATAATTGGAACAACACGACGAAAAAGTAGTACTGACCTGCACCATTGTGCCCAAGGAGAGCCGTTACCTCAGAGGGCTTCATCGTCAAACTAAATGGCTTTAGGGCGTCCACCTTGCCATAGGACTTGCTAATATTGGTAGCAACAACCCCATCCTCTCCATCATCAGTCGAGCGCCCGCGTCTTCGGCACCGAATGTTCAACGGATTGTAGAATTTCATCGCAGCTCCATTCTCCATAGGATGAACGGCAATCACATAGCCAGCAATGAGCGAATAGCCGACGACGAGAACCATAAGGTAACCAATGCAATCATTGAACGATGGGCTTCCCGAGGATGGATAACCTTCTAACGGATTGTAACATTCAGTGTATTCTTCACAGAGATTTGATACATTCCCTGATGGACAATTACTCGTAGACTCCGTGGTTTCCGAATATATGACAGTCCAATCATAGTATACCTCTGCCACAATGGTCGATCCCTGAGAAAACAAGGATGTCCCATTAGTATTGATCGGATCATATCCTTTTCCTCCCCTATAATTCGAAAGTGCTAATTGCGCAAGATATTCCGGAGAATACGATGCCTCAGCTAACGAAAAACTGTTCCCGGGCAAGGAAGTGTAGCCCAATATGTTTGACCATGCGTTGATGAAGTGATATTGAGGAAGCAAGTACCATACAAAAGATTTCATTTTGGTATTTGCCGAACTGCCCGCAACAACATAACAGCCCTGAATCGCAAATTATGTATCAACACAATGAGCTCGAGGAACGACAAAATGTTTCAACATGAAGCAACCATCCATCACCTACCTGGAAAATATCTTCTTTGGATACATCATTCCGTTCATCCAGTGTTTTGTAGTCACGGCTTTGCGCCATGGACACAAGCGGCACCTCACACAGTGTCAATGCTTCCGTTGCGTTGAAAGTAGTAGAACCATTCGTAGCAGTTGGATCATAGTTGTAAGAGTAGTCAAATTTCCCTCGCTGCGTGGACGCATACAGCCAAAAGACACCAGCCCCCATGGATACACTGCCATAGCCCATGCCATACGTATTCAAACTTAGATCGAAGGCACTGACAGATCCAAACAATGTATTTGCCGATCGAATTGTCGGGGTTACCGAAAAGACCATAATGGCCAATAGAACAAAGAGGGTCAATGTTGTCGACTGGAACGTTCCACACACTGTCGCCAAGAAGAAGCTGGCGGATACCAATGCCAAATTCAAAAAGAGCAATGTACCCAATACCGATGCAAAATTGACACTTTCCAATGCATGCACATTCGGCAAGAGTGAGGCGGTAATGGCCCCGGCAAGAGAATTGACGGTAGCCAGGACGGTGAAGGCACAGAGCCAAGATGCCCAATGTACCGATGTATTCACAGCCTTTAACATCCCCCATCGTTTGGATTGGAGTTCGTCACGTAAGATTAGGAATGCGGAGATGCTCGCAAAGGTTGGTCCAAGGCTCAGAAGCCACACCTAACATATAATGACGGAGAAATTCAAAATAGATAAACCATGTTGAGTTGAAAAATAGACAGCAAGGTGATGAAAAAGGAGTAACAAACATTGGGTAAATATGGTACTCAACTGGCAATCCCCGTCTCCATGGTTCATTCAACGTAATTGGTATCTCTCCCTCCCATTCTTCACCTTCCATCACATAGAAATTATCGGCAGCATAGTAGGGATCGACCATTCCACATTCGGTCAATGGTGGGAAAGCACCCTGTGGACCACGAGCATCTCGTCCAGTAAGCCAGGCAAAGATGGTGGAGAGTACTGAAGAGAAGAGTAGGATAAAGAGATGGATGGGACGACGGGTGAGGAGGCGGCGGTTGGTGGTGACGAGGACTTGGAATTGACGAAACCATAATGTTGATGATGACGCCATGGCCATGGTGGCGATGAGTTTAGGCGAAAATGGCGGGAAGAAAAGTGCACTCACTACCACTACGTACGATCGATATCTAGAGATACAATCAGCCTGCAGCGGATGGTCGATTGAGAACCAGCCATCGAAACAAAAGCAGTCGATCACGGGATATTAATCTATCTGTGGGTGTATTTTGATGCCCGTAGCTCGATGGGAAGGTGCAACGGCGTTTTTGCGGGTGCTGAGTTGTACCGTACGTGCAGAAGATCCACTTCTACTATTTCCATTTTCCATATCCCAGGCGAAGGGAAAGACTGAAGGTGTAGCTGACTATGTATTTGTCATTACGATAGTTACCATTAGAGCTCGTTCTTGCTCTCATCTCTCTTCCTTTCCGCCTTCTCCTCCCGCTCTAATAATTCACCATCGGTATCGGGTTGGAAATCAAAATCTTTCGCCATATGTCCCTCCTTATCCTTGATGGTATTATCGGCCCCGGCCTTCAAGAGGAGATCCACCAATGTGGTATGATTCTTCAGTGCCTCCTGAATGAGTGGACCCGTCCCGCCATCATCAATCTCATCAGTTGTAGTATCTGCTCCACCATCACTGTCGGCGTCACCACCAGCAGACGCGGACTTTTCCAACTTGGCATCACTGACAAATTGGCTGTAGCGTTCCCACAATGTCTCTACTTGATTCTTTCCATTGTACGCAAACATCAATGCGGTATGTCCATCAATATTCTGCGAATTCACATCAATACCATCCACTTTGATCAACTCCTTGATGACTTCCAAATGTCCCCGGGCTGCAGCGGCCATTAAGCTGTTGGTGCCCTCCTTATCTTTCGCGTTGACATTCGCTTTCCCAGTGGACAACAACTGCTGTACAATCGAGACATGACCCTCGCTCGACGCCGCCAGGAGAGGCGTCACTCCTTCATCACTAGCATCATCGACCCAATTCTCTTGACCAGCCTTGGGTGAACTCGCATGTTTATTCAACAATGCCTCGGTAACATTGGCAATTCCACGATGTGCCGCCTGCAATAACGTCGTTACCATATGATCATCCTTGTAATACAAGTCGGCACCATGTTCAATGAGCAGTAGCGCAAAGTCGGCATTCTCCACAATAATGCTATCCATGAGTAAATTGTGTGACTCTCCCTCTTCATCAACGTACGGAGTATTGGGATCGGCACCAGCCTTAATCAATGCCGAGGCAACTTCTCCATAATTTCCCTTAATCGCCAGTAGTAGTGGACTGCGTTCCTCGTCATCCAATACGGTAACATCGGCACCAGCATCAATCAGTAGCTTGACACATTCCAAATGTCCCTCCTCGGCGGCAACATGCACTCCTGTAACACCATCGACATGCGGATCTTCATTGGGATCGACCGTACCCTCCTCAATCATCTTGGCAAGTTTCTCAAGATAGTCGGGTGTGGCCGTGGCCACCGCATTGACATCGGCTCCCTCATCAATCATTAATTTAGTACACTTGGGGTGTCCCCCCGCTGCTGCGAACATTACCCCCGTACCACCCGAATGCGAAGGTAGATTAATATGTTTGATCAATTCATCCTTACTCATAATCTTCTTGAGTGCCTCCAACAAGGCCACGGTACCCTCATAATTCCCCTTACTCGTTACGGCATGCAGTGGTGTCACGCCATCCATATCAATTAAATCAGGTTTGGCACCCCGTTCCAACAAGAACTTCATAGCCTCACCGGCCCCACCGGTGGCAGCTTCCAACAATGCCGAACCACCATTGGTATGCAATTCATTCACATCGACCTTGCCTACATCCAATAATAGTTTCATGGCCTCGACATGTCCCGATGCGGCAGCATACATTAATGGCGTAACATGTGTCTCATGCATGGCATGAATATCGGCCTTGCCTTCTTTTAAGAGGTATTCAATAGCCGAGGTGTGACCATGCGCCGAGGCAATAATCAATGCAGTAAATCCAGTATTGGACACTAGATCAATATACCGTCCCTTGGTCTCTTCATCTTTCTTTGCGGAAGCACTTTCCACCAACAGCTTCAATACAGATGCGGTTCCATTCTCAGCAGCATTCATCAATGGAGTAACACCCTCACCATCGGCGAATCGAGCATCAGCACCATGATCCAATAATAATTTCACCGCATCGGCATGTCCACCCACAGACGCAGTCATTAATGCCGAGATATTATCCGATCGAGCATTATTGGCATCGGCATCTTTTTTTAATAATGATTTCATAACATCGACACGACCTTCGCCGGAGGCAAGCCACAGGGCAGTGACGCCACTATTGGCAGGACTATCCACCTCGGCACCTTCTTTGAGTAGCAAGTCGACTATTTTGGTGTGGCCCATAATGCTAGCCTCCATAAGAGCAGTGATACCATCTTTATCTTTGGCATTGACATCGGCACCCTCTTTAAGTAATAGCTTGACTACTTCCATATGACCCGCCGATGCCGCTGGGATGAGTGGAGTTAATTCATCCCAATCGCGAACATTCACATCGAGCTTTTCCACCTTGAGTAATTTCTGTACTAGCTTTTTATCTCCATCGGATGCCGCGCCGATGAGACGTGCCCCAGGGGAGGACATGGCTTCAATATCGGCCATGGATGCAAATTGCAATTGAAGTGGTGTGTAGGGATGTTCCACGGAGTCACAGGGTGCCAATTGAACTTGTTTATTGGCATCTACCACAAAATTGGAATCTTTCTTTGTCGTAGAGTCCAACTTATCACAAGACTTCTTGGAGAGACAAGTACCGTCAGGATCGACATCGGTCTCATCGACTGGACGTTTGTGTATCTGATAGGAGCCAGGTGAACCCACGACGAAGAAGAGAGTGTCGATGGAGCAACGACGAAAGTCTTCACCGGAGAGACAGAGCGAGTCGGAGGAATCTTGGAGGAAGAAGGGGGGTGGACCTTGGGCTTTGGCGACGCCGGAGGTGCTGCTGCTGCTGCTGCTTTCAGATTTCTCCGATGACGACGGCGCGGCGGCGGCGACGACAACAGTTGCTGTTGTTGCAATGGCAATGATGCCAATGCAGATGGCAATGGAGGGTATTCTCATGATGATTGGCTTGGATCTGCGGCAAGGTGCCATTGCCGTCGGCGTCGACTTGCACTTCGCCTATGCAATGATGATCGGTGGATATGGAGTGAATTGATGATGGGCGTTGATGATGATGTGGAATGTCGCGGAGAAGAGCGAGAGAAAGAGAATGGAGGGCTCCCACACTTCCACGTGTAAGTAACTGCGTTGGATGTTGGATCTTTGGATCTTTGCAGTTGCTGTTTTGGCGGGAGATGATTTGAGTCGACTTGAGACGCGGAAGCAGCCACTTCAGTTGACTCGACTCCCCTTGCTCTGGTATTGTACACGTGGCAGAGATTATTTGGCGGGAGACTTCAAAAATGCCGGTTGGAAATATTCCAGACAGTTGACTC
>JALLBK010000144.1:0-24994 GCA_036940085.1 Discostella pseudostelligera
GCTTGGTTGAGTTGGATTTGGATTTGGATACTTTTTTTGTGGTGGTCCGACGACGGACAGGCTCAAAGATTTGCTGGTCTGTCCTTCGTTCTGTTCCCAAGCCGCCGTCACAACAACAACCGCGCACGCACAACACGCACTCAAAATCCAACAATGAACAACAAGAAGTCCACTCCGTAGCCGTAGGCAGTAGCAGTAGGCACTCTCTCTAGAGGCCCACCACCGACGACGACGATCTTGACCATGGCAAAGACTCCAGCCAAACGCAAGGTGGCCATCACCTTCGAAGAAGACGACGACGACGACGACGACGACGACGACGACGACGACGACGACGACGACAACGACAACGATATCGATGACAGCAATGCCAATGGCTACCGTGATGACGACGAGGGCGTATCCAGGACCGACGATAATAACGGCAACAACAACAGCAATGCCGCCGCCAGTACCAATGCAAACGATGATCCTACTATTACTACAGCCAAAACACCCATTGCATCTTCCTCTAATAGTGATAATCGAACACCGGGATCTTCGGGGGGGATGATTATGCGTTCTGGCAAGAAGAAGAAACGATCCAAGCCTAGCACCAATACCAACAGCAACAGCAACAGTGAGAGTGTGGCAGCTGCAACGGGTGCAGATGGAGATGGTGCAATTAATCGACGTGCTCACAAACGGACAAAATTAAATGGCGGCGATGATGATAATGGTGGCAAGAAGAGTGGCAATGATGATGATGCAGTTTCTTCTGCAGAGGGAATGGAGGCGGAAGATTATGAAGATGAAGACAACGGGGAGTTCTCAGATAGTGATGGGAAGGTTGGGCCACCAGTGGTGAATGGCAACAGCAGCCGATTGCAACAACATGACACGACACATCTTTCTACCGCTGGGAGTAGTACGACCGCCACCGCAGCAGCTACAACAACTACTACTACTGCTGCACAAAAGGTTCCACCGGCAATGACACGGGAGGCAATTGCGCAGGCACAAGTGACTGAATTGCCAATCGAGGAAGAAGATGACGATGATAATGACGAAGAAGAGGTTGACGAAGCAGAGGATGAATTACCAGCAGCAACCGTAGGTGGAGGGTTCTTGCGACTCCTATCTCAAAAATTGCGATTGCCATCCCAACATACTCCCAAACCTCCAACTCTTCAAATGGGAATAGACTCGGCAATGTCTTCGGCTCAGTCGAGCACTATTGCTCCACCACCTCCTCCTCCGGGTGGACGGCGATTGATCTTTGAAACGGCCAGTAAGACCTCTGCAACCACCTCCACTCGTGCTGCTGCTACTGCTGCTGCTGCTGCGTCCACAACAGATGGGGGTGGGGGTGGGAGGAACAAGCTCCTCCTACAAACTCGGCAACAACAGCAGCAGCAGCAACGCACTATCACAAAGAAAACAACATCCACCACCACCGCCACTACCACAACTCAAACCTCCATTGGAAAAGTGGCATCACAAGAACAAGAAGCCCAAAACGACACCGCCACCACCTCTAGCACTAGCACAACCGAAGCATCCACTCCGTTCACTTCCCTACAAACCCAACTTCTTCAAGAATGGCATTCAAACAAACATCAATTGATACTGTACACCCAACGATGGTTTATTATACTCCTACTTTGCTTTCTGGGTGCGGAAGTATTCCTTATTAGTACCATGTGGAATGTGCATGGCGGTGATGGTAG
This sequence comes from Discostella pseudostelligera, assembly GCA_036940085.1. Taxonomy (NCBI): domain Eukaryota; phylum Bacillariophyta; class Thalassiosirophyceae; order Thalassiosirales; family Thalassiosiraceae; genus Discostella; species Discostella pseudostelligera. The sequence goes on from JALLBK010000144.1 coordinate 1,710, forward strand.
GAGTATTCGCGGGGGTCTCGCAACCACATGGAGAGAGTGGCATGGTATTCGTCCACCCACTGCTACCCGAATGGAGAATGCCTCTTCAATAAAAACACCATCAGACGACGAACAACCAACGGACAGTACCAACGCGAAGGGGAAAACATTGGTGACAATGACCGATCCAATCCTACTCGCTAATGCACGTGCCAAACTCCGCGCGGATAGGATGAATCTCTACGATATTCAAAAATTAGAACACGATATGATTACGATGCAGACGAGTTTAAAGTTGTTGGAGGATGTGGTACATGGTTGGACGGTGCATTATCCCGATATTATGGATTTGGTTGTGGAGGAGGATGATGCCGATGCTTCCAATGATACTTCTGATTCTTCTGCTTCGCGCAATGGGAGCGAATTACCGATGGCACTCCTCGACAATATCACTTCCACCATTGAACAAAAACAAAAATATCTCCTTGATTGGGAAATGGCACTGATGGCCGCAGAACAAGCATTTGACGCCTACGATACTATTGAAATTCCTCCATCGGTAGTGAATGATGCAATATTGACACTGTCTCGTGTGTCCATGATGAAATTCGATAATGCAATGCTCTTGGATCCGGAGGAGAGAATAGTGGTATTGCCCGGAGAAGGATGTGGAGGTATGGATTACGTTCCATTGGAGGGAGATTACGACGAGGACCATGACTATGACTATGACTATGACAAGGACGAGGACCAGGAGTACGACGAGGAGCAGGTGGGGGCGGGGTTAGATGATGATGAAGAAGATACGGATGAGCACAACGAGAGAGATAACGACGACGAGGAGAAGGTGGATGAGCAAGACAATGATGAGGAAGATGTTAAAGAAGAGCAACGGGATGACGACGAGGGCCATGACTCTGACGAGGGCCAGGAGTGCGACGATGAGCATGATGACGATGACGACGACGAGGAGGATTACCATGAAGACATCGACATAGACGCATTTGACCCCGAAGGCGATTCCCCGGTCAGACTCGAAGACGCACAATCTATCTACGATCGTTTGATGCAGTTTGTCGAATCGACGAGTGAGGCATTGTTCGGTGACGTCTCCACCTCGAGTGATAGTCAACCATCACCTACCAAGCGGTGGGCTCAACAAATCATACAGGAAGAGCTACGTAAGAAGGGGGTTGACGCAGAACCTCCATCGATTGAGAAGCTACTACATGAACCAATCACTCTCAAATATGTCGAGAAGTCATCCTCCTCTGCCTCCTCCACCTCATCGTATTCTACCCGCGATGCAGTTAGAGATATTGATCTTCGTCTCGAAATAGAAGATGCCGATCGCACGGGTCAATTCGATTATGCCTCGGTCATTCACGGTGCACGAATACTCCGTCGTGGTCCCTTCGCCACATCATACTCCTACTATGAAACACTGCCACTGCTCAACCGTCTCTTGGCATACAGCAAATTACGGTTTTATGGTCATCCACCGGAAGTGGCACTGTATCCTACATTTCCCGTGCATGCTCGAGGACAATGTTGGTCGTTCTCCAATGAAGCGACGAGTGTACGATCAAGACGACTGAATGATGTTGTAGCCAATGACATGGTTGGAGAGTACGCTACATTGACAGTTAGTTTGGTATCGGCCATACGAGTGACCGAGATCGTGGTGGAATATCCACCGTCCGACAATTCATCATCGTCAACCGCAATACAGGAGTTCCGAGTATTAGGCTTTGAGGATGGGGGTGCCTTTGGCGAGCCATGGGAATTAGGACGATATACATTTGATGTTCGAGGATCAAGTCTACAAACATTTGTCATACCGACAACATTGCTGGGCCAAAATATACCAAAACTGAAATCTATCTCCATTGCGATAGATTCGAATTGGGGTGCGGAGTATGGTTGCCTGTATCGAGTGCGGGTGCATGGTGAGATTTAGTTGGCTTACTATGAATTAAAATAAAGCTACGCACTCAGCATAGCAGCCGCCATCGTATCCAGCAGTACCACGTGGCAGGGTGAGACTTTTATCGCCGAACCAGAAACTCCACGTGGTATAGTGAGAGAAAAAGTGCGGCATCATCTGTATTCCACGTGGCAGCGGGGTCGAATTATCGCCGAACCGTTATTCCACGTGGTACAGCATTATTTGCATTCAGCCGTCGCCATCGTCGCTCTCACACAAAACAAAAGGTTCGTCATCGTCATAAAATCAATACCATCGTCACGATGCCGTTCGCAACCATGGCCGCGAGGGGGAGGAGGGGCGGCATCCTCCTCTCCTCTCATCTAGATCTACGCCCATCATCGTCATTGTCAGCTTCGACATTCGCGGGGAAATTATTTCCAGCCCTACGCGGCAATGATACGACGCTGCCAACACCAACCTTCATAGAGAATCCCCTTCGACCTCAATTATCATTCATCCCAACATGGCACATTAATCTTCTTCAGTGCCAGCGCACCCTCTCTACATCAGCATCTAGCTCATCCTTCTCCTCCCTCCCACCTGAAGAAGAAAATGCCGAACGTCAACGCGTAGCCACTCTCTCGGCCTACGCCAAAGAGATGGAATTACGCAAACTCGATGCCGACATTGCCCGTTTACAAACATTACGTGGCATAAACACTGGAGAATTATATACATTGCGTGGTAAATTCAAAATGTTAAGTCGAGATTACGGGATGGGATTTTTAGCTTGGTATTGGACAGTTTGGTTTGGTACGGCCGCGATGAGTTATGTGGCTATTGAGGTGGGTGGAGTGGATCCAATGATGGTGGCGAGCAAAGTGGAGAATTTCTTGGGGTGGGAACCGATGAGTATATCGGGAAAGTTGGATCCGACATTGGGACGGATAGGCTTGGTGGTGGCGATTAATGAATGTTTGGAACCATTGAGGTTGCCGCTGGTGGTGGTGACTACGAAGCCGGTGGTGAATTTCTTTTCGAGGAGGGGATAGATAGAGAGGAGAATTCGTTTTACAATATTGCTATAATTTGGGGCGTGGGGGTTGTTTTACGGCTGTTTGCCAATATTGGTTTGACTCTTCCCTCGAGGGATGGGCATGCACCTAACGGGGAACGGGGAGACATGTGTTTAGAGAAATAATGGCACCCTTCGCCTAGATAATGACCTTGAATTGTGTATTGTCGTGGCAATCATAGAGCCCCGCGTCCTCAAAGCACTATCTACTTCCATCCGATGAAGAATTCCCGTCACCATCTCCTGTTCCTCTCCCTCGCCACGTTCCTAGCCAACCCCGCCTTTCCCTCTTATTCTCCAATTCCGTCGTAGCAGCTGCAGTTACACTATTGCTTCCCAATTGCTTCAATTGTTTTAGATACTCTTTTCGTCCCTCCTCTCTCTTACCAGCCATGCGTTTCTTCCACTCAATCTCTTCCTCTCTTTGCTTTTTTAATGCTTCGTATTCATCTTTTAGGTTTGTTTTGGGATTGGCTGGATATTTCATGAATTGAAAGTAGTCAGCGGCCCTATATTAATGATGAGTAGTTACCAACCAAGGAGGTTAGAAAGAGATGCACGACGTTAGCAGACAGCCTACCCCTCGGAAAAATCTAACATAAAGATGATGCGGGGTCGCTCTCTCTTGTGCGTTCGACGTCACCTCTTTTTCTCTCACCATTTTTGCACCGACGGTTCATTGAATGCAAGAGAGGCGGTAATGGGAATTAATAGGTAAACCGCAAACTTTTGGGCCTCCAGGCGAAGCCCTGCTCGTCCGAGGACCATCGTTATTCAAGACAGTATCTATTGAATAGCGGTAGCGACGGTGGTCTTCGGTCTTAGTCGACTCGTCGACTGCCCGGCGAGGAACAAGCTGACGCTGCAACATACAAATACAAGAGCAACGCAACAAGCTTACCAGTGGATCTTCCCGCCATTTTAAGTGACTCACCCTCCGTCCCTCCTCCTACCATACGATACCTCCTCTCTCTAGAGTATCTACCTGTTCGTCGACGGGGTCTTTCCTTTTGTCTTGTGACCTTTTTTGCTTTGGGGAGGCATGCTATCCAAATCACAGCGACAGAGTCATTTTCGTGCGTGGTTTGGAAGCACACCACCGTCCGGTCTCAGCCAGACACAGTCCCCGACCGATGGTGGTGGCGCTCGGAGAATTGCACCAGAGGCGGTCACCCATCACCCACATGTTCGAATGCAATGGATGTTGTATCTTCCAGGCTATGAGTATATCGTAGGCAGTCGCGACGTCTGCTCCGGCGTGAGATAAAATCAAAGTGCATAACTACTGATGATGGTCAAATCGGTGCCTTCCTTTTCCACCGGTGTTGTCACTGTAGGTTTGATACTGTGGACACTTTGGTGGAAAATATCTTCATCCCATGAGCAGCGTCGGCAACTCAACTTGGCGGAGGTACGTCATCGATCAATTCATTGAGTATGAGATAATTTTACTATCTTCATTCGCAGATCATTGCTAAATGTTCCCTTGGTTTTCACTCTTTTCTCTCCACATCTCAAGTACAACGATCCAAGTACAGTCACTGTCAAGGATGATAGAAATATTGTCTACAATAATGACGTACCACTATCGCAACCATGGCCTCCCTTCCAAATATGTGGTCGCGATGCATAGACATCTCCTGAAATCGATATGAATACCATGCAACAATATGGAAGATGTCCTGCATTAAATAATCCTCCCGAAGAGACCGCAATACTAGTATTGAATGGATTTCAAAAATATGGTCGAACGGCAAATAATCTGATCGAACTTTTTCATGCTTTACACTATGGAAGGGACAACAATATGGTGGTGGGAATTATAGAGGATACTAGTTGGGCCACGAGATTGATCACGAGCATGTGGATGGCAATTCAGGATGTTGAAAATATGTCCGAATGGGAACAAATGATGGAACAACAGTTATGTTTGAAGATGTTCACCTCGGTTGATCAGGTGAATCAATACAAAGAAGTCCAGTGGATAACCACGAAGGATGACACCGAACGAATGTTCGTTTGGATGCATGAGGGTCCAAGCGTTGATACCATTGAATACCAAAGTCATTTGCTTCGAACTCTCTGGAGATCATACAACAATGGGATTGGGTTCGATATAGGACGTCAACCTGTTCCGAATATGTGCTCCGGAATTGAAACTATCTTTGGTCTCGAGAGGGTTTCTGCCATTTATTCTGTGGTGCATAGTCGATCCTTTGAAAACAGTGCCCGTTTCATAGAGAAGTACTTTAGCGCAGAAAATATGGCCGCACTTGAAGTGGAGCCAGAGTTTGTGAAGTCTGTACTGGGACCGTTGGATATGCTGAACCACCCGATTGTGTTCATGACCGATAATCAACGACCAGAAATATTGGAGAGACTGCAGGCCGATCCAGAGATAGGGCCGAAGATTATTGCAATACCCTCTGAGGCAAGTTGGATAGGAGGGGATATCACATTGGCGACGATGGCGAATGTGTTCATCGGCAATCCTTTCTCTTCATTTTCAGGATTCATTGTCAAATCTCGTGTGGCTTTAGGAATCCCCAATAGCTATATGTTCCGAGCGAAAGCTGAGAATGGAACTTTTTACGATTCGTGTGATGAAATATGCGCTTTTTGGTAGAAATGTATTGCACGATATTGTAGGCAGTAAAAAGTATTCGATTAAACTTGATTTGTTATTGCGTCGACACAAGCCACTAAAAAGCGATAGAGTACACCATATATCAAGCCCCATCTTATTAAACTCTTCACTACGCCTATATAACTATGGCAAACCAATGCCAATCCAAGATGCAACCAAGCACGATGATATTACTACACCCATGGTCAATGTTGTTGTGATGACCGACGATGATGATTTGTTCGATTCAGGACGAGGAACAGGAGCTTCCGTTGGCTGCCACGAGATGGTTGGTACAGATGTCCTCACGGGAGCTAACGTAGCAGGCTTTGGACAACAGATTGCCTCAGCCTTACGAGCCAATTCACAATCCTCGGACGTGCTATTCAATTGGATTACAACCGACTTGGCCATACCGCAGGTAGTCTCATTGGAAAAGGGTATAATGATAGTTCCGTTCATACTAACCTCATTGCAAAATTCACACTGCTTTTCTACCACGGGCAGTGTTGCTGTTGTTGGTGATGGTGATACTCCCGATGGTGCCATTGTCGGTGGTACTGGTACTTCCGCTGGCGCCATTGTCCCCATTGGTACCGGGGGGAATGTCTCGGGAATTGCCATTGACAAAGACATTGACATTGACGACCCATCATCAAAATCAAATGGATTGTCATTATAATCCACACTTAGACTAAATTTGGTAGGAGAGGCCGTTACACTAGGAGCGATCGTAGTGAGCTTGAATGTTGGTGTGGCCGTCGTACTAGTAGAGCTTGATACATTCGATGGTGATTCTGATGCTGATGGACTTGTCGATGGCGCCACCGACATGGACATCATTGACAGGCATAAATCAAATCCAAAAGTGTACGGCGTGTCATTTCCGAAGGGAAAATAATAGGGTGCAGGTGTGTCAGAAACTGTTGTGGAATCGGATGGAGATTCCGATGGAGAAGACGATGGCGACGACGACGACGTTGATGTCGATGGCGTTCCTCCAACGCCGAAGATGCCGGACGGTCGTGTGGCTGCAGCAGTGGGGGAGGATGTAGTAGTAGTAGTATTAGTAGTTGTTGTTGAATTATTAATTGTGGATGGTGTTGGCGATGGTACTGGAAAGAATATTCCAAGACGACGACTAGCTCGATTGGTTGATCCGAGAGTGCTCTTGTACACATTATGTTGATTCCGCAGCCGTTCCGTCCTCCGACTGCTATTCTGTGACACCGACATCGACACTGCTGCAGCTGTTGCTGCCCACTCTGACGATGCCGCTGATGCTGCCCCACCCGCCAAGAGGGTAGAACAAGCGAGAATGGCGCTGGATGACTTCATGTCTGAACCTATCCCTATCCCCTGTGCCTATGCGCATGCGTGCCTTGCGTCTCGCACTTGCACCATCAAAACACACGAGAATGATTGGTATCCAGCCACGCGGGTAATCGAATACTTCAGCTAATTCTGACGCGGAGGGCGATGCGAACGTGCCAAGGAGGCAATATGTCAGGCAATGAAATAGGTGGTGGCGATGTTGGGATTTGGAAGAGGTGCATTATGTCGAATGCAATAGCAATATGGTGAGAAGGTGTAAGAAGTCTGGGCGGAGACTGTCGTATCGATCGTATGTTCACACACAAGCCCTCGAAAATGGCGGCAAGAATGTTGATATCTATTCCTACGTCCATCAAGCCGTAAAACTTGGCGGGAAAAGATCGTATGTATTCCTACGTCAGATACAAGACACATTTTCGGCGGGAAAACCGCGTCACCTCAGATGCTTCTTTGCTGCTTCTTACACGTGGCTGACATTTTGGCGGGAGAAATTTTGGCGCGGCGGGTCATACCGTACCGACGGTCCATATTATTTTTTGTTGTGTTTCCACATGAACATCCACCGATCGACGCTGCGCATCAATTTCACCATAATCAATAATTATCATCGATCCGCAGACGTCGTCTTATCTTGCCTCCAATCCCTCCCAAAACATCATCATGTCGAGCAATAAAACGATCTATCGCAAGGTGTCACAGGGTGAAGAGCTAACGGCTGTCTCCGATGACGAGAATGACGATGATCATGCTGCCGATGACGAACTGTCAACGTGGTCGACGGTAGGTCTGCAGCCCTCGTCGGGTAGGAGCAGCAATAATACCGCCTGCATCACGACGATGAACACAACAATACGACGAACTCGATCAGAGCGTATTTCGGACAAGCTTGCTGCCCGTGAGTTATCAATTAGTATAATAATGATGTGGAATTTGAGCTGTTGACTTTGAGCTCTCGGCCATGAATCGAGAAGCATTTCTAGCATCTGACACTTTAACTCGCTGACACTGACTGCGCTTTCCAAATCTCATCACATACCAAACAAATCATCAATCTTTTCGCATGATACCAAAAGTTGCATGGGTAGTCGCTGCCATCATCACAGCTCACTACACCAATCTCTTCCCCGCATTATATTCTGATACCACCCGTGTCATTCGTCCACTACTCCATCTCTCCCTTCTTCTCTTTGGAATCAACACACTCCTTATCATTTATCTAACCATCTATCTACCTTACAAATTCCCAACATCGAAACTACACATAGTACATGCATCCACACCGGCATTTTGGGAGGCCTATTGTCCAAATGTCATACCAATCATGACAGGATGTGGTGTCTTGGGAATGATTGTGTTAGTTCGGGCTGTGTATCCAGTGTATGGAATGGCATCTCCATTAGTACTGGGTGTGGTGGGATTGGGTATGTTCTTTGGATTGCATTTTATTCCAGTTTGTTGGTAGAAATGTAAATGATGAATGGTGTAGATGGAGCTGCTGGCAACGCAGATCGGGAGGGAGGGGAGGATTTTGCTCCACAAGGTGAATTTTAAGTTATCGGAAATGTATTTCGATCAACATTATTCCCACGTCCCCACACATGTTCAGTATCAATAACATCGACCAGCACAAATTGAGCAATCGTCTGGACAAATTTCACAATCTACACTCAACTCGACGAGCTCGTAATATCCCTTCTCGACATTTAAATCACAAATGGATGATGCTACCGGTTGCGTCAATTGGTTGTTTTGGGCTCGTATTGTTAGCAAGCTGGTTTTTTCGTCCGAGTCGATAATGTAGGGGATCATGCCCTCCAGACCTGTAAAGAGAACGTGGGAGGACAGGCATGTAGTCAGTGACAATGAGCATACATCTCAAACTTTCCGTCGCATCCGCCTTCGGATACTTACGATTATCATTTAGAAACAATCCTTTCATCTTCTTGATTTGCATCAAGCTTGGTGGTATTGTCCCCGTTAACGAATTATGATCCAAATACAACAAGCGCAATGTGGTGTAGTTTTGACTATCAATGTCATTCGGTATTGTACCGTAAAATCTATTCCTTGAAAAGTCAAGCATGAAGGCATTGGCTAGCTTCATTCCCTCATGTAGCATGCCTGTCAATTGATTGTCGTAGACACTGAAGAATCTCCAATTGTTCGGTCGGTTGTCACCGATGTTGATGGGTAAAGTACCGTTGAATTTATTCTGACCGAGGTAGATTTGCTCAGCGAGGTGGAGATTATCGATAGCTGGGGAGATGGTACCCGTCAGACGGTTGTTGTTCAAAAATAGGTGTCTAGAGAGAAGTTGAACAGCAAAGCAATTCATCGTGAGAATTATGGATACGAACAAACGTAATCGACTCATGGCAGCATACAGATCTAACAATAACGACACTCACCTCAACTTCTTCAATTCATACACTCCCATAGGTACAGTTCCCGATACCTCATTATCACTCAAATCCAATCTATTGAGATATGGCAAGAATGCAATCTCATCAGGAATCATCCCTGTCAAATTCTTATTTGACAATCGAATCTCCGTTACATGTATCATCTCGGACGTGTAATTGTACGCACATCGCACGCCTTCCCATCCACAAACCTCTTGCTTCTCCGTCCAATCATCGTATACTCTTTCCGTGACATTATTCATAACCGCATACAATGTCCGCGCTTGCGTTAGACTGAAGAATAACACTGCAGTTGCGTACTGTTCAAAGAATTCGAATAGATTCTTGGATGGTTTACCCTCGTTATACAACCAGTGGAATGCCAGACTTTGAGGACTGGCAGCTTGATCGAATGGTTCTTCGCTACCGGTAACATACTCGGCAGCCTTTTTCATTTCAAAGTACTCGGTGGGCTTGGACGCGCTGGGTTTGACACTTGGTTTGGATGTTGGTGCTGGGGTTGGTCTGAAGGTCGGTTGGGGAGGTGCTGAAAAAAACTGGAACCTCGTGTTCTCCTCCTCCTCTTCCTCCATCTCCTCTTCCTCCTCCTCCTCACCTAGCGTGGGCGCATATGTTGGATAATCTGATGATGGGGCCTCCGTTATCTTCGTTGTTGGAATCATTTTGAACTCCTTGTCAAGCGTGGTGTCCATTGCATAACCCGGTGTTTCGGATTTGCCACCGCCCGAGGATGCGGCTCCCTTACTGTTTACGCTTACCGAAACGATAATAGTGACAAGTATCACAAGTGCAATTAACGATATTGGCTTCCACTCTTCTTTCAAGTATTTCTTTATCTTTTCCAATCGCGGTGATCTCTCTGGGTTGGCATCATCATTTTCATCATCATTGTCGGCATCGAATGGATTAATCGGTGCAAAGCTCGAGTCGTCGATATGCCCATCAATGTCCACGCTGCATGACGATGCCGGTCTAGAAGATGAAATATCTCTCTGAAGTGCAGCGAGTAGATGATTGGCTGGATGTGGTCGATTCGACCGCGTCGATCTTCGCGATTGTCGGGACGAGATGCTTCCAAGCGTGTCCGCGACCTTCGTCGTCGACGATTCACCCTTTCCCACTTTCTCATCTTCTAACACGCTAGCAACATATTTGTCAATAGCACGCTCCCATGCCCTCTTTGAACCTTTGTGTTCTGCGTCCTTTCTTTTCATATTATTGCTACGAGCAGCACCGGGCGTAGATGTGGGCGATGACATTATGGAATTCCCGTTCCCGGTCTTGGAGGTTAGGTCGATACTTACGAATCGATCCTTGTGCTCCTCCGGAAGGGATAAGTCGTTGAGTAGATCCTCACATCCCGTGAAGATGCTGTTCACCTTTTGGTTGGATACTGGCATGGTGGATTTTTTAGATTGAATTATTCTGTGCTGGCCTATACTTCGATGCAATCGAACATAATTTCACTTGGATGTTTGCACCATGAACATTAGATGCGTCTCAAAGGTAAAGTGTGGAGCGACCATATCGTAGTATATTCACACTCATTATTTGACAGCGACAAATCAGTGATTATGTGTATTGGAGGCTCTCTAAGAGTAGTTCTCTACTTCTCTACTGCTTGCATTAGCTTGCACTATCTGGCGGCTTCGTGCACCTCCCTGCGCCACTCAACGCTCGGAGGGTGGCGGCAAGTCCAATTCAAAAATTACCAATTCCTACCTAGAATGTCATCCGTGAATACTTATTCCTACGTAGCAAGTTGATTTGCTCCTTTGCTTCCAATTCAGCCATAGACTTCTTGACGTCCGTAGGGTCCAACAACAGTCCTCAGCCTCATCCGTTGTTACTATCGACACAACACTCTATTATTATTTAGTTATCGCTGCATCCATGCCCCGAAAAGTATTCCTACCATTGATCGCCGCCGCCACGGCTGCCGCTGCCGCGGCGGAGGGCCAAAGCTCGTCCGCCAGACTGCTCATCGGAGATGTTGACCAATCCGAGTCCGAGAATCTAGTACTACGTCGACCCTCTTCCTCCTCATCATCATCATCATCTCGATCTCTCAACAGCAATTTAGACATTCTCAAGACCATGCTCGCCAAAGAAACCTTCAATCTACAACGTGACGAATGCCTATCGGTAGTCAACGGTACATCCACCTACGCCACCTGCGACATTCAACGATTCCCCTACTGCACTGGTGATACACCCAACATATGCTTCAATCGATTGAATCGTCAAGATGCATTTTGGCCAGATAAGCATCCCAAATATTACATTGACTATGATCGTGTGCGATGTTATCCCGATGTGGGCAAGAATGGGGCCGTGTTTGCTTGTAGTAGTTGTAGTCCAGGACGGTGGTGTGAACCGGAAGGACGGTGTATATTGGATGAAACGATGTATTCGTGTTGGGCGGAAGAAGGATGAATACTGTTGCAGAAAAGTCAGTGGGGGGTCGAGAGGGGAAATACAACAACAACGCCACACCTTTGACAACTCGCCATCTGTATGATTACTAATTACTTGATGTGATTTTGATATTTGGGAGATCTCGGTAGATGAAAGAACAATTGTGAAGTGAAGCCGAGAAAAGAAATGCAATGATGAATTAAAGCTCATGATCGGAATATGATGAAGCTCTCTATTACATGACAACGTATGATGATACCTGACGAACAACCAATGAATCTATGTTCCATAGATAGTTTCAATGACGGTCAATGAAGTCGATCTCTCTGTCTCTCACTCAGTAATTCACACGCATTGATATATGTATTCAGCCCTAAGCTCCGCACCCAATCAGACTACTACTTACTCTACCAATCACAGACGGACATGCACCTCCAATCATCATTGGCACCAGCACGATAGGTGTATTCCTCTTGAAATTTTGTCGATGTGGTGCGTTCTTGGCCTTGGACATTGTCAAAATCTCCTCCTTCTTCTTCTTCATCATCCAAAAACGAAGCATCCTCCTCATCTTCCTCCCTCTTCTGCTTCTTCGTCTGCTTCTTTGACTTCTTGGTGGTGGCGGCGGCATCACTTACAAGTTCACGGGTGAATTTTTGAGTAAAGTTGGAAATGACATCGGGACTACTACCACTGCTATTCTTAGTACGCTTTTTCGTGTTGGTGGCGGATGGTCCAAGCATCTCGTCGAGGATGGATATTGTCGTAGTCTTCGTAGTGGCCTTCTTTGCCTTTGATTTTGTTCCCGCCGAAGACTTCGCCGGCTTTGGCTTGGATACCGGTGCCTTCTTTGCCTTCTTCTCGGCAGTGATGGCAGGAGAAGAAGTGGCAGTCTTTGTCCTCTTCTTGGAAGGTTTCGACTTCTCTTCATAATCGCTCTCATCGTAGGCATCACTACCGCTATCATCATCGTTGTCATCATCTGCCTCCTCCTCATCTTCGTCAGAATCGTCATTGTCGCAATATTTCACGACGGTACGAGTGCGGTTCCCACGTCCCGTGGTTGCGGTGGCGGCGGCGGCGGTAGTAGTAGTGATGGTAGTGGGAGCAGCTTCCTTGGACTTGGCCCTCTCCTTTCCAGACTTTGTCATTGCCACCTTCTTCGCCGTCTTGCCTTGATCTGCCTTCAACTCCTTGTCGTCGTCGTCGTCGTCGTCGGAATCAATAATGTTTGGGTTCGGATTGGAAATATCACCCAGAGCACGACGGCTGCTCGATGATGTCGTTGCTTTGGATGGCTGCTGCTTCTTCTTGCCAGTAGTAGCCTTGGCATTAGAGGTGGAGTTTTTCTTCGATGTGGTCCTCTTCTTTTCAACCTTCTCGTCGTCGTCATCGTCTGCCGAGCCCGAGCGTACCCGCGACTTCGTCTTGACCTTGGCACTGCCGTTGTTGTTGGCAGATGCCTTGGCCTTCTTGGACCTGCCCGCGGCGGTAGTCGATGTCCTTGCCATGGTTTCGAGTGGTAGTAGGGGATGGGTAGTAGTTTGGGTTTGGGTTGAATTATTGAAGCAGTGCTACGAGCAGCAACAGCAGCAGCGGCCAGCGGCCGTCGCCGCCGCGCCATGTCGCGGCATCAATCAGAACAATATCTATTTCCCGCCATATTAGCGTATCTTTATTATTTCCCGCCATTCAATGAGAACAATGTTTCCCGCCATTTTCACCAGTACTTACCTTTATCGCCACATTTTCGCCGAACTTTCTTCCCGCCATTGCAAAAGAGGGGCCAGCACGGACAATGGATTACGGCAAACGAAAATCCCGCCATATTTGTTGTAGTGGTTCCGAGTGTTCGTCAACGAATTCCTACACAATGGATATGCATCCCCACCGTCCATGGTCCCAGCTGCCGCTGCCCGTAGCCGTAGCCGCCGACCGCCGATTCTGCTGCATTGCTCGTTCATTGCTCTTTAATCCATCGCGATCGATGTATAGATGACAACATCGAGGACGATATGGGAAGGCGGCGGCTACTACAATCATTATCATCTGAAACCCTATCATCACAATGAATCATTCCCTCGCCGCCATCGCCGAACGAATCCAAGGTCGGAACGACGCCCTCCGTTCCGAACTCGGCACGCTCGACGCCCTCCAATCGCAACTCCACAATGCCAATCAACTCCTACAAGTCGAAGAAATTGCACACGCCACCACTCGCAAATCATTACTCCTCTCTCTCCAATCTTCTCATGAAATTGAATTACAAGTCCTACAACTCAAAGACAACATCCATACCATTGAATCCTCAATTTCTCAATTACACAATGACACCTCCACATTCCATTCCAAAACACGCGATTTCTCCCATCAATTCGATACAAACCATGCCCCTATCTATGCTAACCATGCACTCTCCACAAAATTATACTTACTCCAACTTCAATCCAATCTCGATAATGCCACCTCGAAAAATCAAAATCGTGCCAACAAATTGAAATCTCTCCATGAGAATGCAACACGTATGCGACATGATATCGAATCAATGACATCCGAACACACTCGTCTTATTGAAATACAGAATGAATTGGATACGAAAGAAGAAGAGGATGACGAAGAGATGGTAGCGTTGGGTATGCAGATTAAGAGTGTTTTGGCCAAGGTTCGTACTACACTTTATACCATTGCGATTGTGGTTCGTCCATTTCGAGAATTGTCCTCGTGGTACTCAACTCTTCACCATTTCATCTCCTCTGAATACCTCAATGCAAATAATATATAAATAGAAGGTAGCACTTCGTTCCGAAATGAATGAAACTAAGGATTTAATGCACAGTGCCTCCACTAATCGGAACTTGTGGGAACGTCGTTGTGTGGAACGGAATCTCGACAGAAATTGCATAGGAGAAGGGAGTCCCCGAGGAGGAGTTGGATTCTACCCTCGGACTCGACAATGTCAATATAAAAATACATGCAAAATAATGATAGATATATAAATTCAAATGTCGATGCTTGAATGCTTTCTCCAGTTTATCTTTTAGCTACATTCATCTCCTCCTCAATGATGGGAACGAGCAAAATCGAACCTTAGCGAACATTCCCTCCAAGAGATTCGGAGCTGTAGAACGTTCGATGATTTGGCCCTTGCTGGAGGATGATGCGATGATTAATGCGACGCTGGCACTGGATTTATCATCTTGTTGGTGCGCATTGAGCTTAGCAATCTACCATGCATACCATCCTGTCCTTCTTTGCCTGTCCGGTGCTTTTGATCGGCATATTGTTCGATGCACTCTGCCTACCACTTTCTCCGTTACTCCATAATGACATACTTATCTCCTATTCTTGTTATGACGAGAACGAGATCGGTGATGCATGCTTCTGCGGTGCCTTTTCTTTTCCTTCTTTGATCGCTTTGGGATGTACTCGTTGTTATTCGACTCTCCGTCTGAGGATTCACCATCACGTCTTCGTCGACGATGATGGTGATGATCTCGGCTAGTAGGATGTCGTCTCCTCTTTTCATTGTCTTCGCTGCCGCTGCCATCATTGTCGCGACTTCTGCGACGACGATGATGGCGACGCCGTCGACGTGATATGTCCGATGACTGGTCATTGGTGGAGGAGGATGACGATGATGATGAGACACTGGCAGTAGATTTATCACCTTGTTGGTTTGGTTGGCTTGAATACTCATCGACCTTAGCGATTATTCCTCCTAGAGTCGGTGCTGCAGGAGCATGGTTGACACCGTCCTCCACACCATTGCCTCCTTCGTGCATTTGATCGGCATTGTTCGAAGCTCTGTCTGCTACTTTCTCCAACACCTCATCTTCGTCGTCATCAGATGATAAAGTGGAAGACGATATGTCCATGTCGGACTCATCTGCATCAAATATGGATCGGAAGATCTCGACAGAAGGTCTCGTTGGGGGTGGGCGGCCCGCCATATCATCCAAGTCATCACCATCGTCCGCCAATGTCCTCGTCACGTTTTCTCGATCAACCGTGGAGGTAAAGGGAGTTGCACCTCCCTCGACAGTACCGCCATTCTTTTGGCTTCGATCGGCAAGTGCAGGATCGTACACCATATCGCGGAAATAAGTCTCCTCGTTGCTCCGCACCCGAGTAGTGTTGCTTTCTACTACCCCACCAAGACATTCTGACATTCCCTCTGTGGATGATGGGACGGGTACTCCCCATCGCTTGCAGAGGAGACGAGTTGGCATCCACGGAGTTATGGTGATTCGAATCCACTCCTCTTCATCCAAATTCTTCGCTTTTGCGTCGGCGGCGTCATCGATTGCGGTGGTGGTACTGCTCGCTAGGGCTAACGATGATGTGACAAACCTACTTTTCATCGATTCTCGTACTGCATGGAAGTTCAACTCGGTCCCATCTCTAGCAAGCATTTTGCCAGGGATTGCAGTGGTGGTCAGATTAGTAGAAGGCTGCAACTTCTGCTGATTAAAGGATGGTGGGAGAACTGTTGGAATTTGCCGCCGCTTTCCTTGCTGTCGTCTACGTTGAAAATCCAGACCCAATCCACAATCAGATCCATCCAAGTCATTCACACCGACGACACCATCGGCACCGCTGCCAATGCCTTCATCTCGAAAGACGTGACGTTGTAAAACATATCCCGACGGTAGATTCGGACCCTTCCATCGCATTGGTGAGACATCGTTGTTGCCACTCGATACGGCTTTGCCGAGTATAAATCCAGTGAGAGGTGGTTTCCCGTCCATCGTTCTTGGGTTGGTGTCGGAGCTCCCTGTCGTTGCACCGTCTGTGCCCCATGCACTCCATGCCTCAGCAATGCCGCCCTCAGTCATCGCATCATTGCCATTGTTTTTCGCGCGTCGTTGTCGTTGTTTCTGCATTGATAACCTTATTTTAAAGGAGGGTGGCTCTTCATTGTCCTCGTCATCGGACGCCACCGGAGATAGCACCTCCGTCGTGTACTCCCCGCCATCACCGCCACGACGCTTTCCATTATGGTCATTGCCAATATCATCCTGGTTGTACACATCCGCATCATCGTCCTCCTCGAGCGCGAATCCACTTGACGATTTGGTACCCACAAAATCAGAATAGTCTCTATCTGCCGCATAATGGTGATGATGAGATGATTGCTGAATCCTTCGTCGATTGCCAACTACGTCTTCAAAATCATCATCGCTACCACCATCATCACTGTCATGGTGGTCATCACGAGTTCGTTTATCCCACAGCGCCCGTCGTCCATCCTCTCTAAGATTGTCAGTAAAATACTTTTCTTCACCATTCCGCTTGTTCCTCCTAGTAACCCCGCCACCCATATCATGTCCTTCCTCATCTAATATTGTATTATTTCCTCGACCGAGCATTCGAGCTCGAGCAAGTCGACGTTCACGAAATTCTCTGAATTCCGGAGCATTGGCAAATGGATCGTACCCTATCCCATGCCGATCAAGTTTGGGCGGTGGAATGGTAAGAAGACGTTGTTCTTTGTGTCGTTGATGTTCTGGTTGTTGCTGTGAGCGATGGGATGGCGAAGTGCCATCTCTGTCATCATCTTTGGTGTTATGAAACATGCTTGGTAGACGTATAGCACGCAATCCTCTTGAGTATAGCCATTTGGATAATTCCCGAGAGGACAATTCCTTGGATAGTAGCATGCTCTCGTCGAAGTTATCATCTCTGTATTCGATGTATTGTTGCTGATGTTGTTGTGTATGTCGTCTCGAGGAGGAGGAGGGTACAATCGCCATGCCTAGCCTCAATCTATATCCGAGTGCTTTTAGCAGACGATATCCAATGGATCCATCCATCGAACCACCACTCCTTATCGAACTCATCCTGTTGCTACAACTCTTGCCATCGACGGTACCCGAGGATATTCGTGCAAGCTCCTCTAGAGCTGCATTCTTCCTCCTCCTTTTCCTCTGATCTTTGTCTTCGCCATCGCCATCATGATGTTGTTCTTTGTGTTGGTGTTGAAGTTGATGTACCCTCAGTTTACGAGATGCAAAATCAATCTCATCCTGCTCGTCCATAATATCCGCCAATGTAGGAGGTGGTGGTGCCATCATTCTTCCCCTCTTGTACACAATATTGCTGCCTCCATCTATATCATTCTGATCTCCTTCACCGATATCATCATTTTCTTCGTCTTCTTCCCATGCAAATCTAGTCCCAACGCGACGATTGTTGTTGCGGCTCTTCTTTCTTCGACGAAGACTGCTACCTTGCTCCTCATTTTCATCACCTGCTACTGACTTTGCATGATTTCTATCAGTAGTAGTAGTGCCCACACCCACTCCCTGTATGACATCCCCAATCATACCGAATCCTTCCTCTCCATCGTTACCTCTACCACCACTCCCACCGCCAACTATATGGGAACGAATGGCATCATCTGTCCATCCAGCCGATTTGCGTGCAAACCATGCATCACCCTCCTTTCCCCCACCACCTCCACTACTACGAATATTCTGTCGAAATCGTGCCGAGGAGGCAGCATTCCTTGTTTTGGTGAATTTGCGTTGGCGGGTGTAGGCGATACCGGAAGTAGACGATATTGGAAGATTGAAATTGTTTAGTGCATCGTCATCATGGTTGTCAGACATGATTAGAGCGCTAATGCTGAAGGAGAGGAAGACAGCGCTGGTGCAGTGGTAGTAGCTGGACTTGGGTTATTGACGTCACCGTCACCGTCGTCGAGCGGATCTCATGGTCATCATCGGTGAAGTGTGAAGTGTGATAGCAGAGAGCAACAAAGTGCTTCCCGCCATTTTCGCATCTTTCTCCCGCCATCAGGTCGAAACTCTCCCGCCAGAACTTCATTGCGTTCCACGCACTCACACTCTCTCGGCATTCAGCAATCGGCAAGCGGCAATAGATAATACGGCAATGACAAAGGTCGGATCGACAACATTCTAGTAGTTTGCACTTGGAAATGAATTAATTGGACCATCACTATATGCATTACATTAACGTAAAAGGTTGTTGCACCAAAGTTTGCATCAGTGCAGGAAAGGGAGAATCGAGAAGAGGCGCGGGAGTTCGATCACTGAAAGTCGAATATTAAGACGACTACGAAGTCAATCAAGCAGTATTCTTCTTCTTCTTCTTCCCGCACACGAACTTTCGTATTCAAACATATCTGTCAATCATGACATGGGTAGCACAGCATACAGCCACACACTTCTTTCTCATCTCATATTTATTTGTGGAACAAGTTGGTACGATGTTGTCTCTTGCCGCGCTTGGCTGACTTGGGATAGACAGGATAGGTCGGTTTCTGTAACACACAATTTGGATAGCATAAGAAGTAATATTGGTGCGCGTGTCAGCAAACACAATTTCATTCGATCCATAGCGTATCTGGTGTCGAAACAATAGGAACGTACCGATGCTTTCGCACTTGTGCAGGGACATACGCATATCGAAGTTTGCAACTCTCGCGTTTTCCCATTATCTTTGCCACCGCCATTCTGCAATTCCGGCGTTTTTCCATTATCTTTGCCGTCGGCATCATTCAACTTTCTGTTCTTGCCCTAAAAAGAGAGAGAGAAGCAGATGGTATGATCGTGAGTGCAGGATCCAATATCGGTAAACTATCATAATCGACATGAGATTTAAACAGTTCTTCGGCACGTACTGATTTCATCGCTTTTGATGTTGCATACCATGGTGATAGTGCCGGTGGATACCATGGTGATGGTGCCGGTGGATACCAAGGTGATGGTGCCCACCATGGTGAAGAACAAGGGCAGTAGCATTGACCAGGCAGAGTCGGTGGAAGAGTCCGAAGAGTGCTAGGGACATTCGTTGGTGGTGGGGTGGATGGAACATTCGGAGTTGGAACTGAAGTTGGTGGTAGAGTTGGTGGTAGAGTTGGACCGGGTATTGGAGTTGGTGCAGGAGTTGGTACAGAAGTTGGTGAAAAAGTAAGTTGCAACTTGCGAGCAACCGACGTGGTGACGGGAGTACTCTTGTTTGTTTCGATTGAAACTTCGTCAGTCGCCTGCGAAGAATCATCGACGCTATCAGGCAGATCTTGACGAGGGATATCTCCGGAGGAAGAGGTCTGTGTCGAGAAAGAACAAAAGAATAATGAGTGCATCTACTTCACAAAGAAGTCATACACGATGACAAGATCATCCAAATTTATATTATGCTTACCGACGAGCACGGGCTACTGTCCCTCACCCATGCCTTGTCGGAATGTTCCGAGCCTGGAGCATACTCGTCGTTCGAACACAACTTAGCATTGTCGTCCGACTTGCATTGATAATTGTACATCTCCGAGGTACTGACTTCTCCCTCCTCCGGTTTCAGGCCAAACTCGGGACAGTCGTCGACACCGGGAGGCGAGCATTTGACGAGACGGGCAGCAGTGAATGATGCAGACACCCAATCGCCCTGAGCGTAGGTTGTACCCGAGGAGTAGGCTGGATGGCAGACAGTGGCGACGGCGGCGGTGACGGAGGCATATCCGACGAGTGCAGCGGCAAGCGCGACGCTTCGTTTGAGTTTGACGGTCATGGTTCTGGTGCCTTTAATGCAATCTGACAAATAATGACGATATCTTGTGTCATGGAGTTCTGGCAACAACTCCTCTCTCGCACCATATCATAATAGCATTGGGTGAATGAAGCCCAAACTTCTCATCATTATGGTTGCCACCACCCTTCAGCCACACAGTGGCCCCACACAAAGCGCGACCTTGCATGTCGTTCAAGGCCTTCAACAATTCCTACGTTGGCCAGCCATGATTACTTCCCTGAGTGTGCCTGCGAATCTTGCGTCCAGTAGTTATCGTAGCGTCGAAGCATCCCTGTTTCTAGGGTCAATCTTGGATTTTTGGCGGAAAATTTCTGAGAGTGAGAGATAGAGACGCCCCAGCCACAATGCCCCCGAACTCGAACGGAATATCTCCGGCATAATACATCGCCCTACGAGAACGCCTTTCGTAGCTCGTTGCGTACGAAGTACTCCTAGTGTCCTGTGCGCCTGCTGGTGTTAGGTAACATAGGGGTAGTTGGTGGTTGCCGACAATAGTTGAGATGGCCATACCGCTTTTATTTGCCTTCTGCATGCCATGGTCGATGTGGTTGTTGTTGTTGTTGTTGTTGTTGTTGTTGTTGTTGTTGTTGTTGTTGTTGTCGTTGGTTGTCGTTGTGGTTGTGGTTGTGGAATCGATGCGATGATGAACCATCCGTTCCCGCCATACCAACGAGTCTCCCGCCAATTCGCCTGCCGCGTGGAATGACGCACCTCATACACGTGGAACATCCCTTCGCACCCTGCATGCCACGTGGCAAATCTTTCGTCTCAATCTGCCACGTGGAATATCATTTTGACAGATCCTGCCACGTGGAATCTTTGCCTCTACATGCCACGTGAACAGATCTCTGTTTGACTCCCTCTAAGATCGACAACATGATATTGGAAAGATAACTAAGTTTAAATAAGTTCTGGGCCAATACACTACAAGATGTGCACGTTTGCGAAGTAAATGCCTCTCAGTCGCAATGCAGGAGAGAGTTAAGCGGGAGGCGGGAGAACACTGAACGACGACGACCGACGATGCAATCAAACAATAACAGCAGCTAGGCTTTCACCATCTTCTTCTCTCCGCCGACACTTTCGTTTTCAAATCTGTATCAAAAAACAGCAGCATACCATACTTCTTTCATTTCAGTTATTTTGTCATTCTATCCGAACAAGTCGGCATATCTCTTCTTGCGCTTGCTTGCCTTGGGTCTGGTCGGGCGAGGTCTCTAAGACATTTGGATTGCATGAGAAGAAGAATTAGTGTGAGAAGAATGGTGTGCATGTGGTGTCCAAAACATGGTTATGAGATCATCGATGTAACGTACCGATGCTATATAAGTTGAGCAGGGACATATGCATTGTGATTGCAATCCTCGAATGTTTCCATGATCGACATCGGAGGCAATCAATTTTCTGTACTTTCCCTAAATAGAGAGACGATATCAGATTCGATGGAAAGGAAATGTTGGTAGATAGGTATGGTCGTGAGTGCAATGATCCAATATCGTGTACTATCATAATCACCATACTTGTTTCAACACGTACCACTTTTGTTGCTGCTTTCGTCGATTTTGCTGCGTATGCTGTTGATATTGATGTTGATGGTGCATTCCAGGGTGACGGTGCCGATGGTGACGACCAGCAAGGACAGTAGCATTGTGTAATAATAGGAGAAGTAGGACGATTCCTTCTCGTCGGTCGTGCAGTGGTAGGAGCAGCACCAGTGGATGGAGTTGGTAGTGGAGTTGGAATTTGAGTTGGTGTTGCAGTTGTGGGAGCAGCACCGGAGGTTGGAGTTGGTAATGGAGTTGGACGAGTCGGTGTTGAAGTTGGAATTGGGGTTGTTGGAACTTGAGTTGGAACTTGAGTTGGTATTGGAGTTGGAACTTGAGTTGGTGTTTGAGTTGGTATTGGAGTTGGTATTGGAGTTGGTGATGCATTTGGGATTTGAGTCGGTATTAGAGTCGGAAGTGAAGTTGGTACAGAAGTNCAGAAGTTGGTGCAGAAGTAACTTGCAACTTGCGAGCAACCGATGAAACTTGGTTTGTCGCCTGCGAAGAATCATCGACGCTGCCAGGCAGATCTTGACGAGGGATACCTCCAGAGGAAGAGGTCTGTTCCAAAAGCGAATAAGAAATTAATGTAAATCACCTTCAAAAAGAGTGCACGTGCACGATGCCACGAAAGCAAATTTACGGGCTTACCGACGAGCATGGACTGTTGTCCCTCACCCATACCTGTTCGGAAAGCATTGAGCCAGGAGCATACTCGTCATTCGAACACAACATGGTATCGTCGTCCGACTTGCATTGATAATTGTACATCTCCGAGGAACCTTCGCCCTCCTCAGTTCTCATACCAGAATCGGGACAGTTGTTGATACCGGGTGGCGAGCATGTGACGAGACGTACTGCAGTGAACGATGCAGACACCCAATCACCGTGAGCGTAGGTCCTATCCGAGGAGTATACTGCATGGCAGGCAATCGAGGCGGCGGCGGTGGTGGTGGCAGAAGCATAGCAGACGAGTGCAGCGGTAAGCGCGATGGCTCGTATGACGGACATGCACGTCATGGTTCTGGTGTATTTATGTGTAACATTTGAAGAATCCTGTATTGTCTCGTGGATTCTGCCACAGCTCTCTCGCGCCGCTATCCAAAGTAGAGATGGGTGAACCAAACACTTCTCATTGGTGATCGTACCAAAGCTTCTCATCATGATGTGGGTAGCCACACGAGACCTACAAGGGTAACAAACACAGTATCATACGACGCGAACTGCGTCGGGCACCCAATGAACCGAGGCCTACGCACGGAGGAACTGTCGAAATGATTTCTTTAGATAGTCGGCTATGAGCCCCACGCCCATGCACCATCAACCATCACCATCGTAGACCATGGTATAATAATCTGGCGGGAGGCAGTAGTAATTTGGCGGGAGGCAGTAGTAATTTGGC